>PVKP010024464.1:0-34937 GCA_004027715.1 Plecturocebus donacophilus | reverse complement strand
CAAGGATATCCAGGACTTGAACTCAGACCTGGAACAAGTAAACTTAACAAATATTTACAGAACTCTCCTCCCCAAATCCACAAAACATACATTTTTCTCAGTATCACATTATACCTATTTTAAAAGTGACCACATAATTGGAAGTAAATCACTCCTCAGCAATTGCATAGCATTTCACAGGTTTAAATAAAATATTGGTCGTCCGCTTATTTGTTATTTTCATCCCCTATTCCTTCCTGTCTCCATTGTTAAGCACAATTATGGGTATAAAAGAGGTTTTTAATACCCATTTTTAGACTGCATTCTAGCCTGGGCAATAAAACAAGAATCCCGTTCTCTCTCCCTCTTTCTCTTCCTCTTTCTTTCTCTCTTTCATTCTTTTCTTTTTTTTGCTCTTTCTTTCTTTCTTTCTTTCTCCTTTTCTCTCTTTTTCTTTCTTTCAAAATAAAAAAAATACTAAACTGATTTTAATGTTAGAGAAATGCTTGTATTCCCTTTGAACCATGAGCTATGCAAAAAAGAAAGAAAACAAAGATAAATAGAAATTATGATAGAACTAATATAAACTCTACACGAATCAGCTTTGTGTCCTGTGACACCACTGTAAGAGAACTTTCTTTTTTTTTTTTTTTTTTTTTTGAGATGGAATTTTGCTCTTGCTGCCCAGGCTGGGGTACAATGGCATGATCTCAGCTCACCACAAGCTCCGCCTCCTGGGTTCAAGCGCTTCTCCTGCCTCAGCCTCCTGAGTAGCTGGGATTACAGGCACCTGCCACCATGCCTGGTTAATTTTGTATTTTTATTAGCAATGGAGTTTCTCCGTATTGGCCAGACCGGTCTTGAACTCTGGAGACCAGGTGATCTGCCCGCCTCTGCCTCCCAAAGTGCTGGAGTTACAGGTGTGAGCCACTGCGCCGGCCTGAGAACTGATAAAGGGTGCTTTATGTTGCAGCACCCTGCCATTATGAGGGTATTGTAAGTACTACTGCCTGTCATTCACTACACTCCTCACCTCCTGGCACTGAACTTTTTTATTGGTAGTGTTTAATTTGACATGGGATAATTTTAGGGTTCCTCCTTCAGTGGGAAAAATAAAAAGTATACATTAACTAATATGATAGTTTAAATCATTTATGTATATATACATACTTCAAACCCCAGGGAGATACTTTTTTTAATGGTAGCCTATTAACCTGAGCATTACAATAACTAATTTCAGTGCTTTTAAAAACCTGGTCCACTGGCTAAGTGTGGTGGCTCACACCTGTAATCCCAGCACTTTGGGAGGCTGAGGCAGGCAGATCACCTGAGGTTGGGAGTTTGAGACCAGCCTGACCAACATGGAGAAATCCCATCTCTACTAAAAATACAAAAAATTAGCCAGGAAAGGTGGTGCATGCCTGTAATCCCAGCTACTCGGGAGGCTGAGGCAGAAGAATCGCTTGAACCTGGGAGGCAGAGGTTGCAGTGAGCTGAGATTGCACCATTGCACTCCAGCCTGGGAAACAAGAGCAAAATTCTGTCTTTAAAAAAAAAAAAAAGATATGCCATGTAGCCTCCTCACTCAGGGAGTAGAGCTGTAGACATCCCAAAGAGGAACTTTCGACCAAAAACCACAAATTAGACTTCAGTGGGATGGGACGTGGATGCTCTTTCGTGACCAAATAACTTTCTACAATGTAGAAATGCAGGAGTTTCAAGCTCCTCTCCACCTCAGATTCGGGGCAAGTTTTCATGATGAAAAGTTTACATGGAAATCTGAGTTTCTGTGGTATGTTCTTCAGTTCTGGCCCATTTTTAAACAAATTAAGTTTGGTAATCAGATCATTTAGGAAGGAGCTAGGCAAGTGTGCCCTACATTTAGGGACCAGAGTGCCATTTGGGCATGGAAAGATCTAGGAGGATTCTGGTGGGCAGTTGGAAAGATGCCATGAGTTTTTTGGCTACTGAAGTAGTCATCTTCCATTATAGGTTCTTATAACCATTGCTAGGTAGGGCTTTCTTAAATGTTGATGGATGAATCTTGGATGCACCAAGCAGCGGGTTTGCATCTCAACAGTAACTGAATATGACAGTGGTCTTCTGGGCAGACTGTTAATACAGTAATGAGTGCAAGTTGAGCCATTCAAATGTAGAAAGCAAAATATTCAAACTTCCAATTGCCAAAATATTATATTATGAATGTTCACTTCTGTTTTTTCTATTTTTCATATAGCCTCTAAAAAGTAAACATGTTTATTGAGAGTATGTGATCAACATTTTTTTTTTTTGAGACAGAGTCTTGCTCTGTCATCCAGGCTGGAGTGCAGGGTGTAACTTTGGCTCACTGCAACCTCCGCCTCCCGGGTTCAAGCGATTCTCCTGCCTCAGCCTCTCAAGTAGCTGGGATTATGGGTGCCTACCACCATGCCCGGCTAATTTTTGTATTTTTAGTAGAGACAGGTTCACCATATTGGCCAGGCTGAAACAATATTTTTATTAAGATACACATTCAAAAAATATTGAAGACCACTGGTCCATAAGGCAATCCAGTTGGCATACAAAGCAGAATATATTAGGTTTCAGTTTGCTGAGCAATTTCTCAATTGCGTGCTCTTTACCTGTCATCTAACCCTTGGGTTGGTGGCTAGGAGTACGCGTCTAGAGGTGAGGAATAATCTGCTGCCGGTAATTAAAGAAGTCCGAGCGAAACCACTGAGTCATGGTCAGATGGTCTCCTCTCCCCTTGCCTCAGGTGGGGGGATGCAATGAAAACACAGTGGGGCTTAGGTGTCAGACACACTTCAGTATGACTCCAAACTCTGCTTCTTTTAACTTCACGATTTTGAGAAAATAGCAACCTATAACTTAGCAGAGCCCCAGCTCCCTCACTTGGATGATGTGTTTTGGTGAGAACAAAATGAAATAACACAGGTAAAGCCCCTAGCATAGTGCTTGGCACATAGCAGACACCAAACAAATGTGGTTCTCTCTGCTTCCGTCATTTCTCACCTGTAGACTCCCTGACACATGCTGAGAGCATCGCTGAGTCTGTAAGACGTGGCCAGGTGAAGTACTTGAGAATCACGTGGCTTGGGAACCCATGGTCATACGCCTTGTCAAATTAAAAGCAAAAACACTGCAATTAATCGTGAAAGGGAACCATGCCAGATAGTGCTGTCTAAATGGAGGCTCTTTATTTACTCAGAGGGCCTCATACTCAGTCTCCACCCAAGAGAGAGGACAGCACAGCATGCAGTCCCAGTCTTTAGCGCAGGGCTTGGCTGGCCTCTGGGTGGGTATCCAGAGGAAAGAATCCCCCAGGAGAGCTCCAGCTGGGCAGGCAAGGTAGGGGTGACAGAGCAAAAGCAGCAACGGCTCTGCAGGGCCGCTTTCCCAGGCTTCCGGAAGACTGTGTTCTGACTGTGTGACTTGTGAGACTTCCTTTCTGACTTGCTGTGGCCATGATAGAAGTATTTTTCTATGCCGCTGATTTCAACCCAGGGTGAAGTAGGATGAGGGAGAGCCCGGTTGGCAAGAGCATTCTGTGTTCAATGTACTTAATGAGGTTTTAAAAAAAGTCACTGGATTTTCCCTTCTGCCCTAAAGCATACTTTGTAGATTTCACCTTCTCCCCTAAAGCATACTTTGTAGACTTCACCTTCTGTCCTAAAACATACTTTGTAGATTTCACCTTCTCCCCTAAGGCATACTTTGTAGATTTCACCTTCTCCCCTAAAGCATACTTTGTAGATTTCACCTTCTCCCCTAAAGTGTCCTTTGCTGCTTTTGCTCTGTCCCTGGGGCCTTGTTTACCCGGCTGGGGCTCTATTTGCAAACGCCAGAGTGTGGAGGCAGGTGGTGGAGCTCCAACAAAGGCACTAGGGGGCTGGGGGGAGCTTCCCTCTGGTTAGCCACCCAGATTAGAACCTGGATGTCTTTGAGGCCGTTAATACAGTCTGTATCAAGCTGCAGCCTGTATAATGGCCCCAAAGATAGCTAGATCCTGATATCTGGAACCTTACAATACTATTTTTCATGGTCTCTCAGCCCGTTACTGTTGCTGTAAAGGAATACCTGTGACTGAGTAATTTATAAACAAAAGCTGCTTATTTGGCTTATGACCCTGCAGGCTGTACAAGAGGCATGACACCAGCGTCTGCTTCTGGTGAGAGTTCCAGAAGTTTCCACTCATGGCAGAAGGGGATGGGGAACCAGCGTGTGCAGAGGTCACACGGTGAGCGCAAAAGCAAGAGAGAAGTGGGGATGTGCCCGGCTGTCTTTAAGAGCCAGCTTTTGGCTGGGCTCGGTGGCTCACGTCTGTCATCTCAGCACTTTGAGAGGTCAAGGTGGGCAGATCACGAGGTCAGGAGATCGAGACCATCCTGGCTCACATCGAGAAACTCTGTCTCTATTCCCACCTTGGCCTCTCAAAACACAGGGATTACAGGGAGAAGCCACCGTACCTGGCCCTCAGATCTCGCTGTTTAGTTCTAGTCTTCCAAACATTTCTATTCCTTAGCTGCAGATTGGATTATCTTTACGCCCTTCATGAAATTTCAACCTCCCAAAATCCCTATTTTGTTAGAAATTTTTGTCAATATTTTCCACTTGACTAAATTCACCTATGAGACATTTTATAAACAATACAAACAAAACAATAATATTGTAATATATATCTAGATTATATTGTTATTAATCTAGGGTATATCTAGACGGTAATATTTTTATATGCATCTTTATTGTGTTATGGGTGTTTTATGCATACCATTTAATTTTCTTCTCCCCACAACCTGTGAAGGAAGCAGTGAAGATATTCTCCAAACTGACTGACAGAGGAATAGCTGGAGGCTGGGAGGGGTTTCATGACTCCCCTAAAACCCATACCTCCTGGAGCCACAGCCAGGCCCAGGTTGTTATAGGAGACAGTAATAAATTATTAGGTAGACAGGGTAAACTGAGTCCTCAGCAAAAAACTTTCCTTTTAACAAAAAGCAGCTCAAAGATAGCTCCCTTTCTAACCTCAGGCAGTTCAAAGAAATCAATTCTCTTCTAATCAAGCAGCCTGAAAGAGCAAACAGTAAAACACAGATAAGACACATCAGACACAGAAGTGGGGGGATGTCTCCTGGGCAGTCACCAAACTTCACTTACGCAACAGCAGGCCTTGATAAGCACAGTTTTTCTTTAGGCACACTAAGATAGGGAAGCTAAAAGTAGGCCTGGAGGTGCAAGAAGATGGATGGGACACAGAAACCCTCCTCCCAGATAGACAGGCAAGGCAAAGAGACACAGACTAAAAGCCTGTGCGGTCCAGGAATGGGGTGAGAGCTGGTAAAAAACTCTGCGCTATACAGACAGCACACCTGGTCCCACAGGAACTGTCAGGCCCCGGGAGGATAAGACACCCCCTCCTCACTGTTCCCTCCTCACGAGCCCATTTATAAAAGCCCTGACACTATTACGACAACTGGCAATGTGCTTGGGACTCTTCTCTGTAACAGAAAGCTGTTCTTTCCTTTTGCCTGTGAAACTCCTGCTCCAGACTGTGTGTGTGTGTCTTTGACCTCAAGCTCCTTGACCGTAAGACCAAGAACCTTGGTATTTACCCCAGGCAACGAGGCTGCCTCAAAGTCACCCAGCTCCTAGTGGGCTGCTCTTTTCACTTCCAAATCGTCTGACATTTGTTCCTCAAAATAACCAATCAATTTTTTTCACACACATTGGTATCTGCTTCCACCATCTCAGGCCAAACCCTTGAAACCTCCAGCCCAATTTACCGACAGTCTCCCTTCCCCTCCGTCCCCTCCGACCTCCCTGTCCGCACACTGATCTGCTGTGCTTCTGTCTTCATTTCACTTTCCTGAGGGTGTCTCCTGGCTGCTTTCAGCTCAAACTTCTCAACTGATTTTCAAGGCTCTCCGAAATCTCTACTAATAGCTAACATTTATTGGGTGCTTTCTGTATATCAAGTGGCACACTATTAATTCTTGTAATTGGCTTATCAATCTTATGAGATAGCTCCTACTTGATTACCATTATAATTCCTGTTTTACAGAGGGGGATAGTAGAGACACAAAGATAAAGTTATTTGCGAAGTTAACCACACAGCTAGTAAGTGTCAGAGCTAGGGTTTGAACCCAGGCAGTCTGCCTTTGGAGATTCTAAGGTTATAGAATCTCACTTTGGTATGACTTCCAGCTGTTAAAGCCCCTCATACGAAACGCCTCACTGCCACCCCATCCTAAAATCTAGCTGGAGTCTCAGGCTGAGTACGACTAGTTCACTTTTCCTCTCATTCCATCCTCACGGCTTAGACACTCAGCAATCTTGTAGCTGCCAAAGACTAGGGCTTTTCCGTTTTTTTTCTTACCACCTGATCTAGGGGCAGTTGGGTATTGTGGCTAACTCACTGGAGAAATTGCAGTTGAAGTAGAAGGTGTACTCTTAACCTTCACATTTATCTTGCCCTCGTGATACCCAGAGCCCTAGGCATGCTGTGTTCATTGGAACTACAGCCAGGGAGTCCTGAAGTCACAAGGTTATTTTATTTATTTTATTAGCATCAGCTTGCTTATTGGCCCATTTTCAGTGCAATGTATTATGTACAATTCAATGTACTATGGATAGGACTGCTTAAATTAATTTGAACTAAATGTATAAAAATGCTAATGGTTAAACAGTTTTTTTTTTTTTTTGGTTTGGTTTTCTTTTTGAAAACATTTAAAAATTTTTTTAATTGTGGTAAAAATCATAAAATTGACCAAAAAAACCATTTTGAAAAGTGTTCAGGGCTGCGCACGGTGGCTCATGCCTGTAATCCCAGCACTTTGGGAGGCCAAGGCTGGTGGATCACCTGAGGTTGGGAGTTTGAGATCAGCCTGACAAAGAGAAACCCCATCTCTACTAAAAATACAAAATTAGCTGGGCATGGTGGTGCATGCCTCTGATTCCAGCTACTCAGAAGGCTGAGGCAGGAGAATTGCTTGAACCCGGGAGGCAGACATTGCAGTGAGCCGAGATCGTGCCACTGCACTCCAGCCTAGGCATCAAGAGTGAGACTGTGTCTCAAAAAAAAAAAAAAGAAAAGCATTTTTCAGTATATTCACATTGCCACAGATCTCCAGTGATTAAGTATTTTTAAAACAATATAATTCTACGGGAATGTTACTATTGTTTTTGTTCAGAAAAAATAGAATATCTGAAATATTGTGGACTTAGACAACTGGAAGATATTGGCAGAGACTTGGGAGGCTTAAATTGGGAAATAGAAAATGTGGGCTGGGTGCTGTGGCTCATGCCTATAATTCCGGCACTTTGGAAGGCTGAGGCGGGCAGATCATGAGGTCAGGAGCTCGAGACCAGCCAGGCCAGCCTAGCGAAACCTCATCTCTACTAAAAATACAAAAAATTAGCCAGGCATGGTGGTGCATGTCTGTAGACCCAGCTACTGAGGTTGAGGTAGGAGAATCGCTTGAACCCAGCAGGGGGAGATTGCAATGAGCCGAGATTGCGCCACTGCACTCACTCCAGCCTGGGGACAGAGCGAGACTCCATCTTGGAAAAAAAAAAAAAAATGTGGGAAGCTAGAAATAGGCAATCTGGGCGGTGGAAGTTTTGGGGAGATTGTGGTTATCTCCGAGTTATGGGTCTCTCCGATTTGTAGTATTGATGACTTTTCGTTAGTATTTTAAGTTTGATGGCTTTCCTAGACTGTGTATGGGTTCCTTTCTGTTTACCAGGAAGCACGGCGTCCTGGCAGGTGGCAGACAGTAGACCCCAGTCATAGTTCAACCGTGGGCTACTTTTAGGCACATTTTTCTAAGAGGACTTTTCTGTTCTTACCCAAGATGAAACAGTTTCAGAAGTTTGGGCACAAAATGTTCTAGGAAGCTGCTGGCAATGGAGGCTTCTCAGGGTTGTTGGTTCAGAAGATCTTGCTGGTATTCCCAGGTTTTCTGATTAGCTGGAACACCTTGTCCAATGCACTGAAGCACAAATTAAAACGTCCTTTGGTGCCACCTTATGCTAGGTGGGAGGAACTGCACCTATTAAGCTGATTTCACCGCTAGGCTCAGTAGCTATATACACTCTCCAGGAATCAGAGAGAGAAGGAACCTATTCCCCTCCCTCCCTCCCTCCCTTCCTTCCCTCTCTCCCCTCCCTCCCTCCCTCCTTCCTTCCTTCCCTCCTTCCTTCCTTCTTCTCTCTCTCTTAATAATTTCAACTTCTATTTTAGATTCAGGGGGTACAAGTGCAGGATTGTTACCTGGGTATATATGTGAGGCTGAGGTTTGGGTGTGGATGATTGTGAGCACAGTGCATAGAGTGAGGTGCTTTTCCAGCCTACACCCCTCGTCGCAGTACCCAGCGCCTGTGGCTGCCATCTTTATCTTCACGTGCACTCGATGTTTAGCTGCCTTGTTAGTGAGAAGATGTGGCATTTTGGTTTTTGTTACTGTGTTAATTCACTCAGGACAATGGCCTTTAGCTGCATCCACGTTGCTGCGAAGAATAGAATTTGTTCATTTCTATGGCCACATAGTATGGAGGATGTGTACCACATTTTCTTTATCCAGTCCACAGTTAGTGGGCACCTAGATTGATTGTCTTTGCTATTGTGAATAGCGCTGCAATAAGCATACAAGTGCATGTGTCTTTTTTGTAGAACAATTTATTTTCCTTCGGCTGTATACCCGGTAATGGGATTGCTGGGTGGAATGGTAGTTCTGTTTTAAGTTCTTTGAGAAACCTCCAAAACTGCTTTCCACAGTGGCTGAACTAATTTACATCCTCACCAACAGTGTATAAGTGTTCCCTTTTTTCTGCAGCCTTTCCACCATCTGTTATTTTTTTACTTTTTAATAATAGCCCTTCTGACTGGTGTGAGATGGTATCTTACTGTGGTTTTGATTTGCTTCTCTGATGATTAGTGATGTGGAGCATTTTTTTTCCCATACATTTGGCTGCTCGTGTATCTTTTGAGAAGCATCTGTTTATGTCCTTTGCCCATTTTTAACGGGGTTGTTTATTGCTTGTTGATTTGTTTTAAGTTCCTTATAGATTGTGGATATTAGACCTTTGTCAGATACATAGTTTGTGAAGATTTGCGCCCATTCTGTAGGTTGTCTGTTTTCTCTGTTGAAAGCTTCTTTTGCCATGCGGAAGTTCTTTAGTTTAATTAGGTCCCACTTGTCAATTTTTGTTTTTGTTGCAACTGCTTTTGCGGATTTAGCCATAAATCAATGATGATGTCAAGGAGGGTAGTTTCTAGGTTTCCTTCTAGGATTTTTATAGTTTGAGGTCTTACGTTTAAGTCTTTAATCCATCTTGAGTTAACTTTTGTATATGACAAAAGGTAGGGATCCAGTTTCATTATTCTGCATATGGCTGGCTAGCTATTCTAGCACCATTTATTGAATAGGGAGCTCTTTCCCCATTGCTTATTTTTGTTGACCATTTAAAGTTCAGCTGGCTGTAGGAGTGTGGCTTTATTTTTGGGTTCTGTATTCTGTTTCATTGGTCTATGTGTCTATTTTTGTACCAATACCATGCTGCTTTGGAGGAATGCATTTTTCTAACTATAGATGTTAGTTTCTTTCATTTTTAAGAATGTATTATTATGTGATGTGACACTTGTATTGTTTGCTACTAGGATTCATGATTCAGTTAAATATTTGCTTGGACAAATATCTGTGTGAAATTTATAAACATTTGTATCATACTATCTGTTTGTATTACAGGGTGTCCTAAAACTCGTTTGGGATGATACACATAAAAGGACTTTGTATATGATATGACTGCCAGGGGAGGGCCAGGGAGGAAGTCCTGGCTACATCAGAGGAGGATAAGTGCTTCCCAACAACGGCACGATCAGTCACGAACAGCAATGACAGTCTCACTCATATGTGCTTACTATGCACCAGGCCCTCATCTAAGCACTTCGAAAGCATTAGCTCAGGGGTCCCCAACCTTCTTGACACCAGGGACCAGTTTCATGGAAGACAATTTTTCACTTGGGGAGATGGTTTTGGGACCAAACTATGTCACTTCAGATCATCAGGCATTAGTTAGAGTCTCATAAGGAGCGTACAACCTAGATCCCTCGCATGTGCAGTTCACAGTGGGGTTCGCCCTTGAATGCCACTGCTGAGGTGGCAGGAGGCACAGCTCGGGCAGCATTGCTCGCTCACCGCCCACCGGGCTTGGGGACCCCTGCATTAGTTCACTTAATCCTCTTCACAACTCTATCAGGTAGGTACAATCACTGTCTCTAGTTTATTTATTTATTTATTTGAGATGGCGTCTCGCTCTTGTCGCCCAGGCTGGAGTGCAGTGGTACAATCTTGGCTCACTGCAGCCTCTGCCTCCTGGGTTCAAATGATTCTCCTGCCTCAGCCTCCCAAGTAGCTGGGACTGCAGGCACGCGTCACCATGTCCGGCTAATTTGTATTTTTAATAGAGACGGGGTTTTACCATGTTGATCAGGTTGGTCTCAAACTCCTGACTTCAGGTAATCCGCCCGCCTTGTCCTCCCAAAATGGTGGGATTATAGGCATAAGCCACCGCACCTGGCCCACTGACTCTATTTTAAAGACCAGGACATGGAGGCAGAGAGAGATTTAATGACTTGTTCAAGGTCGCACTATTAAGTAAGTAGCCAAGCCAAGATTTGAACTTCAAGCCTATGCATTTTGGCTACAGAGTCCACAGTTGTTAGACAGTACTGCGGCCGGTACTGAGGCGGTAGAAGGAATAGTTTTCGTGTATTGAGCAGTCACGATGACGTGGAAGTCCCTCACAGGCTTCACGTTATTTAATCCTCATGTTGACCTTGTGAGGGAGGTACTGATAACCTCACTTTAGAGATCAGGAACCTAGGTTTAGGAAAGTTAAGTAACTTGTCCGAAGTTACATAGCTGTTAACTGGCTGAGTCTAGCTCTGTCTGACATCAGAACCCCAGTTCTTTTTTTTTCTTTATTATTATACTTTAAGTTCTAGGGTACATGTGCAGATCTTGCAGGATTGTTACCTAGGTATACATGTGCCATGGTGGTTTGCTGCATCCATCCCCCCGTCACCTACATTAGGTATTTCTCCTAATGCTAACCCTCCCCAATCTCCCCAATCCCCTGCTATCCCTCCCCTAGCCCCCCACCCCCCCAACAGGCCCCAGTGTGTGATGTTCCCCGCCCTGTACCCATGTGCTCTCATTGTCAGAGCCCCAGATCTTCACCACACAGAGCCCCGGCTCCTCCCCACACAAATAGTTTCTTGGAGCTTATCTAATCACGTGAAGAGAAGAAAAAAAAGTTACTCCAAGTAGAACGTTGTTTTGAAAAGGTCAGTTACACCTTCACATTCTCTTACTTTTCAGAATGAGTCCTGGTTATGTTTTAGTGGGATTCACTCTGTAATGTGATACACATTTCTTGCCCTTCCAGGAAAATGACTTAACATTTTCTTGATCGTGATCTGGGCCTTTTTTTTTTTTTTTGAGACAGGCCCTAGCTCTGTTGCCCAGGCTGGAGTGCAGTGGTGCAATCATGGCTCACTGCAGCCTCGACCTCCCACACTCAAGCATTGATCTTGATCTTTAAGGAAAATTATTGTATACTTCAGCTATGATACAATGTTGCAGTGCCTTAACTGAAAATTGTAGTGCTAGGCTGGGCACGGTGGCTCACGCCTGTAATCCCAGCACTTTGGGAGGCCGAGGTGGGCAGATCATGATGTCAGGCGATCAAGACGATCCTGGCTAACATGGTGAAACCCTGTCTCTACTAAAAATACAAAAAATTAGCTAGGCATAGTGGCACGTTCCTGTAGTCCCAGGTACTCAGGAGGCCGAGTCAGGAGAATCACTTGAACCCTGGAGGTGGAGGTTGCAGTAAGCAGAGGTCATGCCACTGCACTCCAGTCTGGGCAACAGAGTGAGACTCTGTCTCCAAAAAAAAAAAAAAAAAAAAGAAAAGAAAATTGTAGTGCTGTTTGCCCAGAGACAAAATTGCTGTATTTTTTGAGATGCTGCGTCTGTATTTTCAAATTTTCACTCTGGCCTCTAGAGGGCGGACTGTTGTGTCCGGTTGTTTCCTATGGGAGCGTGTCTCTCAGCTCTCCTGTAGGTATGTTGTGTGCAACTCAGGAAAAAAGAGCTAAGATAAGAGAGAACTGAGAGAAATGTGAATAAACCAGGATAAAAGAGATATGTTACAATGTAAAACTTAAGTGTATTTGAATTGTCTGGATAATTTTTTGTTTGCTGCCTTTCTTATATCTGCATTCTGGATAGCTAAAATGTCTAGACAGCTGGGTTCTTTTTTTCTTTTTCTTTTTTTGAGATGGAGTCTTGTTCTATCACCCAGGCTGGAGTGCAATGGCATGATCTTGGCTCACTGCAACCTCCACCTCCCTTGAAGCGATTCTTCTGCTTCAGCGTTCGGAGTAGCTGGGACTACAGGTGCCCACCACCATGCCCAGCTAATGTTGTATTTTTAGTAGAGATGGGGTTTCACCATGTTAGGCTGGTCTCCAACTCCTGACCTCAAGTGTTCCACCCGCCTTGGCCTCCCAAAGTGCTGGGATTACAGGCGTGAGCCTCGTGACCGGGCCACCATTTTCTTTAGAGTTTTTAACATGAGCATTGGCCTTTCTACTTATGCCATAACTGCTTTACTCCCACCTCATTTCTCAAGGGTGGTCAAACACTGCTCTGTGAAGTTTTGCACCGGTCTATAAATGTGTCTGGTTTCTGCAGTAGTAAGGTTGATTATGTGTTCAGATACTACTCAGGGGTTACCCATCTGCTACCCGAACTTTTATCCCTCGTGCAAGGGCCTGATCATTTTCTATCCCGAGAACATGTCAGATGACACGGGTGATCTCCATTGAAGAGGATAACAACGTGCCCACTGGGGATGGAGGGCAGAATCAGAACAGGTGATCTAGGTTGAAATCAGGACCTTGATTGTTTCAGGAGAGTGGCTGGTTCCTAGAACCACCTGAGGCTGGGCTCAAGTCTTCTGCTGTGGGTGTGGCTGTGTCAAAGGAGGAAACAGAGTCTTGGGAGGCAGACTTGGATAGCGGGACTTGATCCCCAGATGCTCATGGCTGCTAATTTCCCAGCCTGGAATATGGATAGGAGTCCTCACTCTCTTCCACCAGACCTAATGAAATACCTCATGTTTCTCTGCAGTCACCACTCCAGGTACGTCGGATTTTTTTTTTTTCTTTTGTGGTTATGTGGCTGTAGCTAATTCATGAGGGAAAACACATTTATTGGAGTGTGTTGTTAGATTATAATCAGGAAAAACATCTGTAGGCTATTTTCCACAAAGCTACCAGAACCACTTAATACAAACACCAGTCTTTCAAACCTTTCCACACTAAGACCTTTCCATTAAACCTAGAATAAAACCCTACCAGTCCCTATACAATCTGGCGCCGGCCACCCTGCCCTCATCTCTGCTACCCTCCTTTCTCTCGGACTGCTCCAGGCACGCTGACTCTTCTGCTGTAGTTCTCAGCACCAAGGATCTCCTGCCTCAGGGGCCCTAGAATTTGTTTCACCTTCCTAAGAAGCTCTTTGCCAGGACATTGTGTAGTTCACCCCTCAATCTATTTAGACAGGTGTCCTTTTTTAACATCTCTTTCTTCAGCTAGAATGTCACCTCCTTGAGGGCTGGGCTTTACTGCTGAATCTCTAGAACAGGGTCAGGCACATAGTAGGCTCCCAGTAAGTACCGGTTACATGAGTAACCAAGTTATGGGTAGCTCCAGGAACTTCAGGGGCAGAAACTGAGAGGGTAATTTTTCTCAGGCATTGCAACTAAAGAGCTGAAATGTATTAACATTTTTTCTAAAACATATCAAAGAGTAAACCACACAGTGAACAATTATTGTACTGAGGTGTAGCAGAGGGTGGGAGGGTTAGTCAGATGTGTATATACCACTGGATCACTTTTGCTGTTGATTCGGAAAAGGCAGCTGTCGGCCAGGCACGGTGGCTCATGCCTGTAATCCCAGCACCGTGGGAGGCCAAGGTGGGCGGATCACCTAAGGTCAGGAGTTTGAGACCAGCCTGGCCAACATGGTGAAACCCTGTCTCTACTGAAAAAATACAAAAGTTAGCCAGGTGTGATGGTGGGCACCTGTAATCCCAGCTACTCGGGAGGCTGAGGCAGGAGAGGCACTTAGATCCAGAGGGGGAATTTACAGTGAGCCAAGATCAGGCCATTGCACTCCAGCCTGGGTAACAGAATGGGCTGTTTCCATTTAAAAAAAAAAAAAAAAAAAAAAAGCAGCTGTGAGGCAGACCTGAGGTCTCCCTGAGCTAGGGGTGTTAGATCTGAATCCAGGGCATGCAAAGTGCACATGTCCTGATAAATAACACCCCGCTCCTACCTTTTAGACTGGGAACATAGCCATAAAAAAAACTGGCAGTAAAGCAGATCATGTATGGTTCACACCTTTCTGATCCTATGGGTGGCCCGGAAAATTCCAGGCAAGGTGATCCTGACTGCCAGTGCCTGTAGGTGCCTGAATGAAGAAAATAAAAATAACATCTGGGACATTATAATGCTGCTGTTGCCATTTAAGTATTTCTACAAATAATTTTTCAATTCATTAGGCTTCAGATATTAAGGATCTATTTTTTAAGTTCTGGGGTAATCACAAAGAAAAAAATCTAAAAAGAGTATATGTCTTTCAAACTAACAGAGAAAACAGCACAATAAAAACAAAACAAATTAAACCCCCAAGTAATCACTACACAAAAAGGCAGAGAAGACAGTGAGAAAAAGGAACGTAGAGGTGTTAAACAGAGGGCACTCAGTAAGATGGTAAATACAGCTCCAGGACAACAGTGATGACGTTAATTATAAATGGATTAAATCCCAGTGAATTGTATGTATGGCTATATACACACATATATATAAAACTTCAAGCAATTTTTTAATATTTATCTACAAATGCAGATATATCCAAATTTATATCCAGAAGGGATAAAGATGCTATGATATGGAAAGACAGAAAGTGAAATATTAACCCCTCTTCCCTCCCCAGTTTGTTTTAAAACTGGAGCAGCTACAGTAAAATCACACAAAACAGAATTTAGGGAAAAAGCATGACTAGAATTAAAGGGTTTTGCTTCACAGTGATAAAAAGTTAAGCTCCTCGGGAAGATGCGGCGATTCTAAATGTACCTGCTTTTATTGGCAATGGCCATGTGTAGAGAGCAAAACCAGGCAGAGCTGCAAGAATAAGTTCACCATAAGGAAGATTTCAATACGTGTTTCCACTCACTGATAAAACAATCAGGAGGTGTATAAATGACATGAGCAATATGCTTAACATAGTTGACCAAATAGAGTATTGCACCAACTACTGTGCATTGCATATTATTTTCAAAAAGTCATGCAGAATATATACAATTATTGACGATACACAGAAGCTATAAAGAAGGTTTTTCATTTTTATTTTTCGAGACGGAGTTTCCCTCTTCCTGGAGTGCAATGGCATGATCTCCACTCACCGCAACCTCTGTCTCCCAGGTTCAGGCGATTCTCCTGCCTCAGCCTCCCATGTAGCTGGGAGTACAGGCATGTGCCACCACGCCCGGCTAATTTTTTTTTTTGTATTTTTAGTAGACAGGGTTTCTCTTTGTTGGTCAGGCTGATCTTGAACTCCCACTGTCAGGTGATCCGCCTGTCTTGGCCTCCCAAAGTACTGGGATTACAGATGTGAGCCACCGTGCCTGGCCAATAAGGTTTTTAATAAATGCAAGAGTACTGAAATTATATAGAACATGTTCTCTAGTACAACGTATTAGAGAAATCAGTAATAAAAAGGATTAATAAAAAATTTTCATTTGCTTAGAGTTTACTCAGTACGCTTCTAAATAACCCATGAGTCTAAGAAGAAATAAGAAATATTAGAAAATACTTTTATCTGAATAATGGTAAAAATGGTACCTTTAAAAATTTTAAAGATGGAGTTAGAACAGTTTAACAGAAAATGTATTGCCTTAGATGTATATATGAAGAAAGGAGAAAGGTTGAGATTTATTTAGCTGTACATCAATCTCAAAAAGTTAGAAAACAACAGAAGAGTGAATCCACAGAAGCTAGAGGTCAAACAGATGAGAACATGAATTAAACAGAAAGCAGATGTTTAATAGAAAGCACTTACAAAATCAAAGATACTTATTTTAAAAGACTAAAAAATTGATTAACTTGATGAAATTTATCAAGAAAAAAGAACAAATAATATCAGAAACAAAAAACTGCCAATCATGCAGACATTAAAAAGATTATAAAAGGATAATATGAATAGGCTTATGCCAAAAAAACTGAAAATTTAGATGAAATGTCCAGAAAAATAGCAAACTTATAAAAACGGACACAAACTTACTATCAAAATTGATACAAAAAAATAGAAAATTGAAATACTTCTATAACTATTAAAGCAATGAAATCCCAGTTAAAGTTCTTCTGGCAAAGACAGCTGTAGGCCTGATAGGCTTAACTGGACAGTTATACCAAACAAAGGAAAAAATGCCAATTTCCTCCTTCCTTCCTTCCTTCCATCTCTCTTTCCCTCCCTTCCTCCCTCCCTCCCTCCATTCCCTCCCTTCCTCCCTTTCAGGCTGGGGTGCAGTGGTGCAATCTCCTGCAATCTCCTCCTCCCAGGTTCAAGTGATTCTCTTTGATTCAGGCACCCGCCACCACACCCAGCTAATTTTTGTATTTTTAGTAGAGACCTCAAGTGATTTGCTTATCTCAGCCTCCCAAAGCCTGGGATTACAGGCGTGAGCTACTGCACCTGGCTTTTTTTTTTTTTTTTTTTTGAGTGGAGTCTCATTCTGTGGCTCAGGCTGGAGTGCAGTGGTGTGATCTCGGCTCACTACAACCTTTCCCTCTGGGTTCAAGCAATTCTCCTGCCTCAGCCTCAGAGTAGCTGGGATTATAAATGTGCCACCGCACCCGGCTCATTTTTAATATTTTGGTAGAGACGAGGTTTTACCATGATGGCCAGGCTGGTCTCAAACTTCTCACCTCAAGTGATCTGCCTGCCTTGGCCTCCCAAAGTGCTGGGATTACAGGTGTGAGCCACTGCACCCAGCCAACTCTTTCTTAGTAAACATGAAAAAGATATATTTTTCAACTGATTGCAGGAGGCTAATGTAACCTTGTTCCAATATCCAATAGGGACAGCACAAAAAAGGAAAAACAGACCCATTTCACTTATAAGTACGGTTGCAAAAATTCTAACAAAATGTTGACAAACCAAATCTAACAATATATGAAAGTGAGCACATAAAACCCAAATTGGGTTTAATCTCAGAAATAAAAATATCGCTTAACATTAAAAGTTCAATAAATGTGAATATTCATATTGCCAGATATGAGGAAAGTCATATAATCAATTGATTCAGGAAAAAAATATTTGATAAAATTCAACCTCTGTTCATAATTAGGAAAAACACTGTTGGAAAGTAAGGAACAGAAAAGAACTGTTTTAGGATAAAGGGTATCTAAGACAAAATAAAACAACCTGAATGGAATGTTGGAAGCTTTCTCTTTTAGATCCCTGTAGCTCAGGGAGACCTCAGGTCTGCCTCACAGCTGCTTTTTTTTTTTTTTTTTTTAAATGGAAACAGCCCATTCTGTTACCCAGGCTGGAGTGCAATGGCCTGATCTTGGCTCGCTGTAAATTCCCCCTCTGGATCTAAGTGCCTCTCCTGCCTCAGCCTCCCGAGTAGCTGGGATTACAGGTGCCCACCATCACACCTGGCTAACTTTTGTATTTTTTCAGTAGAGACAGGGTTTCACCATGTTGGCCAGGCTGGTCTCAAACTCCTGACCTTAGGTGATCTGCCCACCTTGGCCTCCCACGGTGCTGGGATTACAGGCATGAGCCACCGTGCCTGGCCGACAGCTGCCTTTTCCGAATCAACAGCAAAAGTGATCCAGTGGTATATACACATCTGACTAACCCTCCCACCCTCTGCTACACCTCAGTACAATAATTGTGGTAATTGGCTAGCCACACGTAGGAGAATGGAAACTGGATCCTCCTCTCACCTTATACAAAAATCAACTCAAGAGGGATTAAAGACTTAAATCTAAGACCTGAAACTATGAAAATTCTAGAAGATAACATTGGAAAAATCCTTCTGGACATTAGCTTAGGCAAGTATTTCTTGACCAAGAACCCAAAAGCAAATGCAAATGCAATAAAAAAGATAAATAGTTGGGACTTAATTAAACTAGAGAGCTTCTACATGACAAAAGGAACAGTCAGCAGAGTAAACAAACAACCCACAGAGTAGGAGAAAATCTTCACAATGTATACATTGAACAAAGGACTAATATCCAGGATCTACAACGAACTCAAAACAAATCAGCAAGAAGAAAACAATTCTCTCAAAAAGTGGGCTAAAGACGAGAATAGACAGTTCTCAAAAGAAGACACACAAATGGCCAACAAACATGAAAAAATGCTCAACATCACTAATGATCAGGGAAATGCTAATTAAAGCCACAATGTGATATCACCCTTACTCCTGCAAGAACGGCCACAATAAAAAGATAAAAAAAAAAAAAACAGTAGATGTTGGCGTAGATGTGATGGTCAGGGAACACATCTACACTGCTGGTGGGAATGTAAACTAGTACAGCCACTATGGAAACAGTATGGAGATTCCTTAAATAACTAAAAGTAGATCTACCATTTGATCCAGCAATCCCACTACAGGGTATCTACCCAGAGGAAAAGAAGTCATTATACACAAAAGCACAATTCACAATAGCAAAATTGTGGAATCAACCCAAATGCCCATCAATCTACGAGTGGTAAAGAAACTGTGGTGTATATATATACAATGGAATACTACTTGGCCATAAAAGGAATGAATTAACAGCATTTGCAGCAACCTGGATGAGACTGGAGACCATTATTCTGAGTGAAGTAACTCAGGAATGGAAAAGCAAACATCGTATGTTCTCATTGATATATGGGAGCTGAGCTATGAGGATGCAAAGGCATAAGAATGATACAACGTAATTTGGGGACTTGGGGGTAAGGGAGGGAGGGGAGCGAGGATAAAAGGATAAAGGATAAAAGACCAGAAATAGGGTGCAGTGTATACTGCTCAGGTTATGGATGCACCAACATCTCACAAATCACCATTAAAGAACTTACTCATGTAACCAACCACCACCTGTTTCCCAATAGCCTATGGAAATAATTAATAAAAAGAATTTATTTATAAAAATAAAAGAATATCTTTATGCTCATGGGCCAGGGAAAGGTATTTTTCAACGGGGCTTGAGGAAAAAAAGATTGTTAAATTTTACTATATGTGTAAGAAGACATATTAAAGCATATTAAGGAATGAAAAGGAAAGTCACAGACAGGGAGAAAACACTCGTAGCACATCTAACAGACAAAGGGCTCATATCCCAAATATAAAAAGAGCTACAATCAATAAGGAAAAAAAAAATCCAATAGAAAAATGCAAAGACTGGGACAGACAGTGCATGAGAAAGAATATCCAAATGGCCAATAAATATATGCAAAGGCAGTTAGACTCATTAGCAATCAAGACCATGTAAATTAAAACTCAGTGAGGGCCAGGTACGGTGGCTCACATCTGTAATCCCAGCACTTTGGGAGGCCAAGGCAGGAGGACTGCTTGAGCCCAGGATCAGGACCAACCTGGGCAATATAGTGAGACCCCATTTCTACAAAAAATAGAAAAATTAGTTGGGTGTGTTGGTGCACCTGTAGTCCCAGCTGTGTGTGAGGCTAGGGTGGGAGGATTGCTTGAGTCCGGAAGGTTAAGGCTGCAGTGAGCCATGATCACGCCACTGTACTCCCGTCTGGCATGATCAGAGCAAGACTCTGCCTCAAAAAACAATCAGAATGAAACAAAACAGCAGCAACAACAAAAACCCCAGGAACTCACTGAGGTAAAGCTGTACTCATCAGATATATCACTCACTAAATTGTATATTTATCTTTATCTATACAATTCATCTATATATTTTATACCAATGTGTTTCTCTTCATATACTTTGTAGTAAAAAGATCCATTAAGTATCAATGTGTAAAAATTCCCAAGTAATTTCCAAATGAATAAAATTATATTTGAGGGAAAAATTTTTATTTGTAGCAAAATAATCATTCAGAAACAGGAGTGGTTCCCTCCTCTTAATCTTTATCAATTGCTAAAGAGAACATTGCCAGGAGGCCTTCATACTTCTGAATGCGCATAATTTGTTAGGTCTATTTTTCCAAGATTTGGAGTAAATTATGTAATAATTAAAATTTTATTCTGGCTGGGTGTGGTGGCTCACGCCTGTAATCCCAGCACTTTGGGAGGTGGGCGGATGATGACATCAGGAGTTGGACACCAGCCTGACCAATATGGTGAAACTCCGTCTCTACTAAAAATACAAAAATAGCTGGCCGTGGTGGCGCCCACCTGTAGTTCCAGCTAGTAACTTGGGAGGTTGAGGCAGAATTGCTTGAACCCAGGAGGGGAGGCTGCAGTGAGCCGAGATCACGCCATTGCACTCCAGCCTGCACAGCAGAGCAAGACTCCATCTTAAAAAAAAAATTATTCCTTTTAATAGCTTTATAGATCTGCTTTATGGCAGATCTTGCTGAAAAAACTATGGTTGCATAACAGACTTCTTTAAATTCTCTTGCTATAGATGTATTAGATAATAGAAATGGTCTAGGTTACCTGCTGGCTGGAAATGGAAGAATCTATGCACTGGCTGACATTCTTGTTGCACCTGAATACACAGGTATTGCAGAGATTTGGTTGCAGGGGATTAATGAACAAGCTGCTCAGTTAAAATGAGTAGAGTACTCATTTGGGTTTCTTTGATCTATTTGATTTCACTTGGTTTGGTTAATGGGGACCCTGGCTAGGGAACATACTCCAAGCTCTTGGTATACTCCTGTTGCTCATGATAGTAATTTCCCCTGTGTGCTGTATTTTCTCAAAGTTTCTAAATGTGTGCATACAGCTAGCCATAAAATGTCAAACGGTCTCTCTTAGACTGGAATGATAAAGACTCAAAGAAGTGTGTCATCACAAGGACACTGTAACCTAAGAATGACATGAGGAGACTTGAAACCCAAAATGATGGTAACACAGTGGGGCTAATGCCTTACATTTTTGTCACATTCTCACCTACATAAGAACTTGACCAAAATGGGGAAATTGTTGGCAGCCATTATTTTGGACTGAGCTTGTGCACTAGGCCCCAACAAACCAAACCAAAATGGAGTCACTCATGCGAAATATGATGTAACCAAATGGAAACTTTGAGGAAGCAGGTGCATCCTAGAACAGACCAGTTTTTTTTTTTTTCCTCCTGAAAATGGGATTCCAGCATAATAAAGAAGTCTTGGCTGGATACGGTGGCTTGTGCCTGTAATCCCAGCACTTTGGGAGGCCAAGGTGGGTGGAGAACGAGGTCAAGAGATTGAGACCATTCTGGCCAACATGGTAAAACCCTGTCTCTATTAAAAATAAAACAATTAGCCAGGCATGGTAGCATGTGCTTGTAGTCCCAGCTACTTGAGAGGCTGAGGCAGGAGAATTGTTTGAACCCAGGAGGTGGAGGTTGCAGTGAGTCAAGACTGCGCCACTGCACTCCAGCCTGGGCTACAGAGTGAGCCTACATCTCAAAAAAAAAAAGAAGTCTCCTCTAACTCTTAAAAAAAAATAGCCTGATATTAATCAGTTTTTTTTCTATTGCTGTTTCCTTATTCCCACCTTACAAAATCCACTGTTAGTGGGAGTTGAGACCAAATAAGTCCATTTATGATGGTGACAGAGTGATATCAATGCTTAAAGTTTTCAAAGGGGTAAAAAAAAAAAAAAAAAAACTCTTAAAAAAATTGGCCGGGCACGGTGGCTCTTGCCTGTCATCTCAGAAGTTTGGGAGGCTGAGGCAGGCGGATCACAAGGTCAGGGGATCGAGACCATCTGGCCAACATGGTGAAACCCTGTCCCTAAAAAAAAAAAAAAAAAAAATCAGTTTGGGGAGGTTAAGGAAAAGGAGGAATTGTTAAATTAGGTCAAGCCTAAAACTGCTTCCTTACACATTTTAAGTCCAGGTTAAAGGTGTGTCCTTACACAGCGAGCTGTAACCTAGCTGGATGTGTAAAGGACTGTAGCCTACCTCTTATACCAGTCACAGAGTTTTGGCCAATCAAAGGGGCCAGCTGCTCAAACTGCCTTTGAATAAGGCAAACGCTGAGCTACAGCCAATCCAGCTGCTTCTGAACCTCACTCTCCCTTTTCCGTCTGTAAATATGATCTGAAACGTGACGTGGCAGTCCTGGAGCTGCTCTGAATCTAATCAGATTCTAGGGGCTGCCCAATTCTTAAAAGTTCTTTGCTCAATCAAACTTTCTTAAATTTAATTTGTCTAAAGGTTTTCCTTTTTTTTTTAGACAGAGTCTCACTCTGTCACCTAGGCTGGAGTGCAGCGGTGTGATCTTGGGTCACTGCAACCTCCCTTCTAGGTTCAAGTGATTCTCCTGCCTCAGCCTCCCGAGTAGCTGGGACTACAGGGATGCACCACCACACCTAATTTTTTTTTTTTTTTTGTATTTTTAGTAGAGAGAGGGTTTTGCCATTTGGCCAGGATGGTTTCAAACTCTCGATGTCAGGTGATCCTCCTGCCTCCGCGTCCCAAAGTGCTGAGATTACAGGTGTGAGCCACTTCTGCCTGCCTGCCTGAAGTTTTTCTTTTGGCCAGGCACAGCGGCTCGCATCTGTAATCCCAGCACTTTGGGAGGCCAAGGTGGGTGGATCATTTGAGGCCAGGAGATTAAGACCAGCCTGCCCAACATGGCAAAACTGCATCTCTACTAAAGGTACAAAAATGAGCTGGGCATGGTGGTGCATACCTGCGATCCCAGCTCCTCGGGAGGCTGAGGCAAAATAGCTTGAACCTGAAAGGTGGAGGTTACAGTGAGCTGACATGGTGCCACTACACTCCAGCCCGGGTGACAGAGCAAACTCTGTCTCAAAAAAAAGAAAAAAAAAGTTTTATCTTTACAGATAGATTGGGCATTATTACTGTTGGTTCAGGGATTCTGATCAGTAGTTACCGTATCCTGAGGATTATGGTCTGGTCTCCCCATGCAGAACAATTTCTCCACCTGGGGTGGTGAAATTGGAGCACAGTGTGACGTCTTTTTAGCCACAGGAGGGCAAAAGTCATGGACATGAAATTTCTGAAGTGAGTACAAGCTGAATTCTGCCCCATGCTGCCTATAACTGAAGATTAAGTGAAAACTTACGCCAAAGCCAATGACAACATGGATGGTAAATGACCATTTAGAGTAGTGTTTTGGTTATAAGTTTTGTAGAAGACATCTCATCAGTGTTGCTAAAATACCGGGTATTTTTTCCCTATTGATTTTTCTTCTTTATTTCCTCAAGGCCTATAATTTTCTATGGGCTTCAGAACAAACACTAAGAAACAATCTGGTGTTCGTGGGTGTGGGTGGGGGTGTGACGATGTGAATGTGGAAGGGAAGAAAATAGTGCTTACCTTGATATGGCTGTTGCTACAGCGCAACTCAGAGTGATGACAGAAATAATGACAATAATAGCAACTTTAAAAGTGATTTGGCAGCGATTTTATTTGTTGTGCTATAAAATGGCTGGCCTGTGGCTGTATATGTAGATTCAGGAGTAAACTTTCAAAGCATGCTCAGGAGGCATGCATAGTAATCCCATTATCTGATAACAGGATTTGTGCATATACCTCCCACATGCACCATCAGTAACCCACCCTTTTAGTATCGCTGTGAAATGCAATTTGTGTGCAGATGAAAAGTTTACAGCACATGGGCCTGTGCCATGAAGCCCAACAAAGCCAGCGCGCTGTGTGGCGAGGTTTCTGAACCCAACCCCTGTCGTTCCTGCGATCTCCCTCCTTATTGATTTCTGTCCCTTGGCCAAGCAGGCTTTGTGATCGTCTGCATCGACCCAGAAACTTGCAAAATGAGCTAATCAAATAGGTGCAGCAGCAATCAACCCTGCATTTCTAGGAGGCTTTGGAGACATGCCACACACAGGATGTGGGAGATGATTGGGTCAAGCAAGTGTTGGCAGAATGTACGGGGTGAAGAGGCCGAATGATGTGAATTTTGGTTAATTTTTTTTCGCAGAAACATTCACATAAAAAAATTCACATAAATAGGTAAAGTCAAAACTCTGAGGTAAATGCTTGATGAAATAAGGCATAGGTGGTGCTTTAAAAATGGGATCCTGATACTCATATTTTAAGGTTTTGGTTCACACATGTTCTATCTTCCTTTTTTCATAGAGCTTACAATAACTGGCTCATATCTTTACATAAGCATCATATAAAGAGCAGCAGATGTTAGTGACAGAAGCCGCTGTGCAAAATATGAAGAAGAATATACTCATTACTTCTATTGCTTACAAGTGAGGAAATATAGATTCACACTTTTCTTTTCTAGAAAAAGGGTTACGTGGTAAATTCATACATTGATATGTGAATTTCTTGATTCTTCCCGACAGGCCAAACAAAAAATTATTTTAATTGAATGTATTTATGTCAATCATTGCTTTTAATAAAATGTAATTGTATGTGGTTTAAAAAATGTACAATCATCCAATGTACAGTAGATTAAGCAATGAACATAGAGCAAATGCATTTAGTTAGGGGGAATTCTAAATCCTAAAGATAGTATGAACCGGGCGCGGTGGCTCATGCCTATAATCCCAGTACTTTGGGAGGCCAAGGTGGGTGGATCATGAGGTCAAGAGTTCGAGACCAGCTTGACCAACATGGTGAAACCCGTCTTTACTAAAAATACAAAAATTAGCCAGTTGTGGTGGTGTGCACCTGTAATCTCAGCTACTCAGGAGGCTGAGGCAGGAGAATCATGGAGGTTGCAGTGAGCTGAGATTGCGCCACTGAACTCCAGCCTGGGCAACAGAGTGAGACTCCATCTCAAAAAAAAAAAAAAAAAAAAAAAAAAAAGATATTATGAAATGTCAGTACAGGAACTCTGTGGATGCCTGGTGGGAAAATAGGTTATTCTCTGTATTTTTCTTTCCATATAAATATTGGAATAAACTTGTTTATTTCTTTAAAAAAATGCCTGCTAGGATACTGATTGGAAATGCATTGAATCTGTAGATCTATTTGGCAACGATTGATACCTGAACAATATAGAGTATCCTGATCTGTCAACTCAGTAGATTTATGTAGTTATTTAATTTTTCTTAGTAATGTTTTATGCTTTTCAGTGTGCAGCTTCTACACTGTTTTCTAGGTTTATCTCTAAGTATGTTTTTTTTTTGATGATACTGTAAGTAGTTCTGCTTTAAAATTTCAATTTCTAAATCTTCCCTGCTATTATATAGAATGCAACTGATATTGTAAAATATTGATCTTATATCCTGAAACCTTACAAAACTCATGGTTTCTAGACTTTTTAAAAAGTAGATTCTTTAGGATGTTCTACATAGAAAATTACGGTTTCTGTAAATAGAGACAGGCTTATTTCTTTACTTGTAATTTGTATGTCTTTTTTTTTTTCTTGCTTTATTTGACTCAATCTGCACTATGATATGAAACGACAATAGTGGGAGTGGATATCCTTGTGTTGTTCCTGATTTAATGGGAAATCATTCCGTTTTTAATCATTAAATATGATATTTTTGTAGACCTTCTTTATCAGCTCCCACCTTAATAATAAAGAAAAGGAAGAGGTCAGGTGCAGTGGCTCATTCCTGTAATCCTAGCACTTTGGTCAGCCAAGACAGGGGGATTGCTTGAGCTCAGGAGTTTGAAAACACAGTGAGACCCCAACTCTCTCTCTAAAAAAATAAAAATAAAAATAAAGTAATAGAAAAAGAAGAAAAAATTAAGCCCAAAGTAAGCAGAATAAGGAAAAACAATAAAGATAAGAACAGAAGTCAGTGAAATAGGAAACATAAAAACAATAGAGAAAATCATTGAAATCAAAAGTTGGTTATTTGATGAGATTAGTAAAACTGATAAACCTCTAGCCAGACTGAGAAAAAAAAAAAGAGTGAAGACATAAATAGCCAATGTCAGGTGTAAAAAAGGGACATAACTACCAACCCTGCAGACTTGAAAGGATAATAAATATCACTTGCAACTGTAAGCTTGTAAATTTGACAACTTAAATGAAATAGGCAAATTTCTTGACAGCTTAAAAATTCAAAGCTTATTAAAAAAGACACAACTCAAATAGTTATATACCTATTAAAAAAATTGAATATATTGGCTGGGCATGGTGGCTCAAGCCTGTAATCCCAGCACTTTGGGAGGCTGAGGCGGGCAGATCACTTGAGTTCAGGGGTTCAAGACCAGCCTGGCCAACAAGGTGAAACCCCGTCTCTACTAAAAATGCAAAAGTTAGCCAGGCATGATGGCAGGTGCCTGTGATCCCAGCTACTGGAGGCTGAGACAGGAGAACTGCTTGAACCTGGGAGGCAGAGGTTGCAGTGAGCTGAGATGGTGCCAATGCACTCCAGCCTGGGTGGTAGAGCAAGACTCACTCTCAAAAAACAAACAAACAAACAACAACAACAAAAAAACCCAAAAACTTCCCACAAAGAAAACTTTTCTATTTGTTCTTGTGTCACTTTTGGTAAGTTATATTTTCTAAGGCATTTGTCCATGTCACTTAAATTGTCAAACTTACTGGCATAAGTTATTATATCTTTTAAATTAATTAAAAAATGTCTATAGTATTTATAGTAATATCTCCTCTTTCATTCTTAGACTTTATAATTTGTGTGTCTTATTTCTATATTGTAGATCTGTTTTCTACTAGATCAGTTTGTTTTTATGTTTATTATTTTCTTCTTTCAATTTTCTTTGGGACTATTTTGCTGTTATTTTTCTAGCCCTTTGGGAATAAATGCTTAGATAATTAATGGTTAATCTATTTACTAATGTTAAGTATTTAAAGCTATAGATTTCTCTTGCAAACCTGGTTTGTATGTAGCCTACATGTTTTGAAATGCTGTGTTTTATTTATTGTTCAATTGAAAACATATTGTAATTCTCATTGTGATTAGTTCTTAGATCTTTAAATGGTTTAGAACTGTACTGTTTAATTTATAAGCATATTGACATTTCCTACTAATCATTTTTGTTGCTTATTTCTAGTTTTGTCCCTCTGTAGTCAGAGAACATATTCTAATTTAATATTTTAAAATTTGTTAATATGTGATTTATGGTAGAGCAGCCAGTCAATTTTTGTATCATTCCACATGTACAATTTGTATTCTGTATTTGTGAGGGAGGTTTTCTACTTACATTTACTAAGTTTAAGTTATGAATAATATATTTAGGATAATTTATGTTCTTACTCCTTTTTTACCTGCCTGTCCTAGCAATACTGAGATAGATGTTTTAAAGCTCATTGATAGTGGATGTGCTTATTTCTCCTCTTAACACTGTTCATTTTTGCTTTATACATATTGAAGCAATGTTACTAGGTAGTTACAGATTGCAAATTGCCCTGTCTTCTTGGTGAACTGACCTTTTCCTTATTGTGAAATGTTTATTTTATTTTCAATAATATTATTGTTTTAAACTCTATCTGATCTAGTACATACAACACAGATCAACCTTACATGTAAAGATACAGAAATATTGAAAGTAAAGTGATGGAAGAAGATATATCTGGATTCTTTTTCTTACTAATCATTTTTGATAGTAGATTAATATTCACATGATGTATCTTTTCCCATTCTTTCATTTTTAATCTTTCTGTACCTTTTTTTTTTTTTTTGAGTTGGGGTCTCACTGTATTACCCAGGTTAGAGTGTAGTGGTGTGATCATGGCTCACTGCCGCCTCAAACTCCTGGGTTTAAGCAATCCTCCTACCTGTGCCTCCTGAGTAGCTACAGCTGCAGGTGTGTGCCATTATGTCTAGCTAAATTTTAAAGTTTTTGTGGAGACAAGGTCTCAGTATGTTGCCCAGGCTGTTTTCCAACTCATGGTCTCATGCTATCCTCATGCTTGGCCTCCCAAAGCTCTGAGACTACAGGCATTAGCCACCTCTGTACCTTTTATTAAAAGTCTTCTTTGATAAGCAACATATAGTTTTTGAAAATTCAGCCTGATAGTCTTTTTTTAATTGAAAGAATTTAATCTCTTTGCACTTAATGTAGTTACTGACAAAGTACTTACGTCTACCATCTTACTATATGCTTTCTGTTTTTCTCATCTAGTCAATGTTATTTTTCTCTCTCATCTTACCTTAAAAAATGAGAGTTTATTTTAGAATAGTTTTAGGTTTCCAGAAAAATTGAACAGATAGTACAGAGTTTCTATGTACCCCCAATTTCTCTGATTATTAACATCTTATATTAGTCATTTATTTGCTAAAATTGATATGGATACATTATTATTATTATTTTTTCTTTTAAATGGAGACAGGGTTTTACTACATTGGTCAGGCTGGTCTCAATCTCCTGACCTCAAGTGATCCACCTGCCTCGGCCTCCCAAAGTGCTGGGATTACAGGTGAGAACCACCGCGCCCAGCTGATATGGATACGTTATTACTAACTAAAGTCCATAGTTTATACAAATGCCCTTAGTTTTTACCTGATCTCATTTTTCTGTTCCAGGATTTCATCCAAGATACTACATTACATTCAATCTTCATATCTCCTTATTCCTCTTGATTTTCCTTGCTTTTGATAACCTTGACAAG
Organism: Plecturocebus donacophilus; assembly: GCA_004027715.1. Lineage (NCBI taxonomy): Eukaryota > Metazoa > Chordata > Mammalia > Primates > Pitheciidae > Plecturocebus > Plecturocebus donacophilus. Next base: position 6,181 of record PVKP010024464.1, on the reverse strand, counting down.
TTTTGAGGCATACTGGTCTGGTATACTGTAGGATGCCCTCTATGGAACTTGTAAAATTCCAATATAATTAGAATAAATTTCACAAGTCTATTGGTTATGGGAAAGTTGTCAGAATCAAAATGGAGTCACTTGTATTAAAATTCCTGACAAAGAGAGCCAAGGAGGGTCTTGAAGGGAAGGTCCTCATGCACAAATGCCTGGTAACAAGAATGATCACAGGAGACTCTGCAGAAACCACAACTTGCACAAAGGTCATTGCAACCATATGCAAAGAAGTACCCCTGTGAGGACATCTGCCCAGCAACCTCCTGCCCAACCTCAGGCTAGTGACACTCTTCTTACTGATCCTTGTAGCCAAGGATAATTGTGCCAAAACAATTGCATAATCCTCACTTTTCCTCTAAAAGCCTTTTGCTTCCTTTACTTCCCTGAATATCCTTATAGTTTACTATGGCATGCTTATTGCCATGGCAATGCTTATTCCAAAATAAACCTCGTTTTCTTTTAGAGAGTCTCTCTCTGTTATTTAGGTTAACAGATGTTTTTCTTACAATTAGACTGGGGTTATGGGTTTATCATAGAAGAAAAGTGCCATTTTCATCACACAGAATATCAAGATTTTCAATGTGATTTATGACTGTTGATATTGACTTGATCACTTGGTTGGGTTACTGTTTCTTGAGTGTCCCTATCATGAAAATACGCACTTAAATTCCCCCCCCCTTCTAACTGTACTGCTTGGAAGGAAGTTCCTTATACATAGCCCTTAAGGAGTGGCAAGTTATGCTCCCCCTCCATTAGGGTGAAGTATCAATATAACAATTTTTTCATTAGTGAGAAGGAGCTTTATTTCCTTGTGCAAAGGAGCATTTCAAGTCAAGCTAGTCAGTCGCACTCGAGTGAGTCCTGCTTGCACAGGAACTAGGGGTAGAAGAGGTACTTTAAGCTGTACTCAGTTAGGGCTAAGCAGTTAGCAATCTCCTGGTCACATGTACACAAGAGTTTTTGGCATTTGATCTCTGCTGGTCCAGTCAATGGCATCCGGGGCTGGCCATGGCCTCCCAGGTCACAATAGCTACCGTATTTCATACAGGCAAAGTGGGGTTTGGGAGCCAAATACAAATCACAATTTCTGCCAGTTCCAGGATCCCATGTCAGTGCACGTGTGACCTTTTGGAAGCCTCATGGGACCCAAGGCCAGGTCCCGACAGCAGCAGCAGTAGTATTAATAACAGGACTGGCAGGCACAGAGGTAGCAGCCCATCCCACGGTGGCAGGTGTGCGACGGTGTAGCCGGGCCGTGTAGCCACCAAGCTTGGCCGACCTAGTTACTATATCAATATAATTTTTTTGAAATTCTTTTTTTGTACTGAATATTTGTTTCTTTTCCTGCATTTATTAACTTATTTAATCATATATTTATATCAAATCTGAGCTCATGGATATGCATTTTCAATTCTAGGCTATAATCCAAAATCCTCATTTTTCCTCTAAAAGCCTTTTGCTTCCTTTACTTCCCTGAATATTCTTATAGCTTACTATGGCATGCTTATTCTTTTAAAAGCATGCCAAAACTACTTATTTCATTGCTTAAATTCTTTTTTTTTTTTTTGAGACAGAGTCTTGCTCTGTCACCAGGCTGGAGTGCAGTGGTGCCATCTCGGCTCGCTGCAACCTCCGCCTCCCGGGTTGAAGCAATTCTCCTGCCTCAGCCTCCTGAGTAGCTGGCACTACAAGTGCCTGCCACCATGGCCGACTAATTTTTGTATTTTTAGTAGAGACGGGGTTTCACTGTGTTGGCCAGGATGGTCTCGATCTCCTGACCTCATGATCTGCCCGCCTCGGCCTTCCAAAGTGCTGGGATTACAGGTGTGAGCCACTGGGCCCAGCCTGCATAAATTCTTCCAGCTTTGGCCATTGAGAGATTTTTTGGTCCTGAGCCCCTTTAAGATACTCTCATTAATTTGTGTGTGTGTGTGTGTGTGTGTGTGTATGTGTGTGTGTGTGTGTCTGTGTGTGTGTGTGAGAGAGAGAGAGAGAGAGAGAGAGAGAGAGAGAGAGAGAAGAAGAGAGACAGAAAGGGAGAGAGAATGCTTTCTTATCTTCTGGCACTATAAGACATTCCAGGCTCATCTTGTGTATTTCCTGCCCCAGTCCTAGTCATTTCTCCAAGGAGCCCTGGTTCCTTCATTTTGGAGAATGATATTAGGAACCAAGATCTGGGTGCTAGGTGTGTTCATTGCTACTGGGATGTAGTTTTTTATTTTTTTATTTTTGCAGGCTTCTCACCTGACAGAGCAATTAAATATATGTATGCATACTACCTGATACACACACACACACACACACACACAAATATTTCTATATGTAACCATCTGTTTCCATATTGTTAATTATTATAGAAGTTCTTACTGATGTCCCTAGTTTGAATCCATTACATGCATCATTTTACTCCTCTCCTTTACCTTATCTATAAATTCCTACTTCAACAGTGAGAAAACTGCCTCCTATCATCTGCTATCCATTTACTGAATTGTTCAGTTCCTGTATACACATATAGCAGTATCAGGCAGCTATTTATTTACAAATTGTTCAATTCCTGTATACATGTATAGCAGTATCAGGCACTACTAGAATTAATTCATACCTCTATAGGGAAAAACTTTATCAACTAGAGTACGTATGTAGTTCCTTTTACCTTGAGCCTTACAGATGCCATCAACTGCAGAGCAAAGTGTGTTTGGAAAAGTTTTTATCTTCTAGATACCTTTTAGAATACAGTTTTGTCTTTTAATGTTTAGGTTTATGATCTGCTTTGAGTCAAATTTTGTGAAAGGTGTAAGGTCTGTGTCCAGTTTTTTTTTTTTGCATATCCCCAATTGTTCCAACACCATTTGTTGAAGACTGTCCTTTGTCCATTGAATTGCCTTTGCTCATTTGTCAAAGTTCTTGCCTTTTATTTTATTTAAGTATTTTTTATTATTGTAGTCCCCTCTTCCTTAAGTAATTACATATTATTTTATTACTTTTTAGTGGTTGCCATAGAGATAACGATATGTTACTTGATTTATTAAACATCTATGTAAATTGTTACGTTGGTTATTTCCAAGGCCAGTGGTTCTCAAACTTGAACATGCATCAGAATTGCCTTAAGGGTTTGTTAAAACACAGATTACTGGGTTCTATCATCAGGGTTTCTAATTCAGCAGGCATGGGGTGAGACATGAAAATCTGCATTTCCAGCAATTTCCTAAGTGATACTTTAGGGTTTGCAAATGCAAACCTGAAGACTACACTTTGAGAACAGCTATGTTTAACACAAACACTGAAAAACACTTTGACTCCTTGTTCTCTTGACTTCTGTGCTATTACTGTTACATCTATATCTCCATAAAGAAATATTCTGATTGTTCTATATTGTAAATATTCATTTATGTTTACTTCCATATTATTTTTCTCTGTTGGTTTTCATCTCTTCGTGCACCTTTGAGCTTCCATCTGGGACCACTGACCATTTGCTTCTGCCTGAAGAACACCCGTTAGCATTTCCTCTAAGGCAGTTCTGTTAGTAACAAATTCACCCACACTTTGTAGGTCTGAAGCTATCTTTATTTTGCTGTTATCCTTGAAGGATATTCTTGGTGAATGTGAAACGCTGCATTATTGTTATTTTCTTTTAGCACACTGTCTTCTGACATTTGTGGTTTCTGTTGAGAAGATGGCTGCTTATTTTACTGCTGCTTCTTTGAAGATAGTATCTCTTTTGACTGCTTTAAAAATTTGCTTCCTGTTTTTGGTTTTCAGATGCTTGACTCTGATGTGTTAGGTTCTGTTTTTTCTTTGTAGTTATTCTGATTAGAACATCTTGAATGTGTGTCTTGAAGTCATCCATCAAATTTGTGTTATTGTTTTTTCCCTTTTTGATGGTACTGTTGCCAGAGAATATGGTATTTATGATACTTATCCTTTGAGATGTGTTCAGACTTGCTGTATGGTTGTGTTTAAGTGGCTGATTTGTGAAAACATTGCTTCTGTGTTGAAAAGAATGTGTATTCTCTAGTTGTTAGGGGCACAATTCTAAATATGTTAATTATATTAATAGCCGTCCCTTTTTAATGTATATTGTTTAAATATTGCTTATCTATATTAATCTGATATCTTCTAAGCTGTCAATAATTACTAGAGATGTGTTAAAATATCCAATAATGATTTAGAGGCAATTTTCTTACATATATCTGGGTTTAAAATGGCTATAATCACATAATTGAAAACTATAATCAATATATAGTACCCTTCTGTATTTCCAAGAATGCTGTCTATCTTACATTCTTTTTGAGACAGGATCTCACTGTGTCACCCAGGCTGGAGTGGACTGGAACTATCTCAGTTCACTGCAATTTCCGCCTCCCAGGACCAAGTGATCCTCCCACCTCGGCCTCCCGAGTGGCTGGGACTACAGGCTTTTGTCACCACACACGGCTAATTTTTGTGTTTTTGTAGAGATGAGGTCTCACCAACATTCTGTTTTATCAGATATTAATGTAGTGGCCTCTGCATTATTTTGATATTTGTCTATTGTTTCTTTTGTCTTTATGTTTTTAACCTTCCCACACTTTAAAAGTATGACTATGATAATCAGTAGAACTATGTTTTCTTTTTTAAAAAACTGATTTTTTAAAATGTGTTTAATCCTTTTACATTAGTTGTGATTATTGGTATATTGGGACTTGTTTCTATCGATATAAAATTTCCCTTATTTGTTTCACTCTTGTTTCTTCCTTTGCCTTTAAAAAATTAATTTAGTTTTTTTGGTTATATATATATTTTTCTGTTTTTGTTTTTTGAGACAGAGTCTTACTCTGTCACTCAGGCTGGAGTACAGTGGTTCGATCTCGGCTCACTGCAACTTCTGCCTCCCGGGTTCAAGTAATTCTCCTGCCTCAGCCTCCAAAGTAGCTGAAATTACAGGCGCACACCACCATGCCCAGCTATTTTGTATTCTTTTAGTAAAGACAGGGTTTCACCCCATTGGCCAGGCTGGTCTCAAACTCCTGACCTTGTGATCCGCCTGCCTTGGCCTCACAAAGTGCTAGAACACCCAGCCTAAATTTTTTCTTAACCAAATGTTTCCCCTTTATTACTTAAGCGTAACACACTATTTTCTTTCAGTAATATTGAAATTTTATCATACATGTTAAATTTAAATGAGATTAAAATGAATCAATAAGTTAAATGATCTGAAAAATAAAGACTCCTATAACACTTTTCAATCAGCTACCTACTTCTGATTCCAATGCCATTGGAAGCAAAAACTTTAGTTCTCTATCTTATTTTTTAAGCACTGTAAATTATATCTCTTCTTCTTCTTCCTCCTCCTCTTTGTCCTTTTTTAATCTTTTTCATACGATGTCATCTTAGAATTATCTCCATCTGTATCAATTTTTTCTTTCTGCATTTTAGACTTTTGCAATAATTTTCTTCTTATTGAAGCATATCTTTTAGAAGTTTCTGTGAAGATCTGTTGATGCCAAACTCTAGTTTTTTGTTCATCTAAAAATGCCTTTATTTTCTTATTTATGAAAAGATGGTTTTGCTGAATACATAATTTTAAGTTGACAGTTAATTTCTCTAAATACTTTAAAGTTATACTCCTTTGCATTCTATTGCTACTATTGCGAGGCTAATCGTCATTCCTTTTCTTTCAGGTCGCTTTTTTTTTTTGAGACAGAGTTTTGCTCTTGCAACCCAGGCTGTAGTGCAATGGTGCAGTCTTGACTCACTGCAACCTCAGGGTTCAAGCAGTTCTCCTGCCTCAGCCTCTTGAGTGAATCAGTAAGTTTGATTCGCCTGTTCATAGATAGCAATTTTAGATTCTATATCCAACAATACAGTCTACAGGTGCCTGCCATCATGTCCGGTATTTTTAGTAGAGACAGTGTTTCACTATGTTGGTCAGGCTGATCTTGAACTACTGATCTTAGGTGATCCACCTGCCTTGGCCTCCCAGTGTTGGGATTATAGGCATGAGCCACTGCACCTGGCCTCAGATTACTTTTAATATCTTCTTTTTGCTTTTTGTGGTCTGCAATTTCATTAAAATGTACCTTTATGGATTTCTCTTCATTTTTCTTGCTTATTATAGATTGGTTTTCTTTACTTGTGAACATAGGTATTTCATCAA
>PVKP010024463.1:0-34939 GCA_004027715.1 Plecturocebus donacophilus | reverse complement strand
GGCTCCGCCCAGCTGCCGTGTGAACTTCCCTGCAGTCCTGTTTATATAGGTGTAATTAGATCTGCCTCGGCAATAGTGGCCCGCCTCCGTAATGGCGGGTTGCCTCGGCAACGGCAGGCTGCCTCCGCAATGGCGGACTACCTCTGTAGTGGTGGAGTGCCCCGTAATGGCGGACGCCCCTCCCCCACAGAACTGGACCGTCCCGGGTTCAGCTGTGCCCGCTGTGGAACTCTTAACCAAGAGCGTTTCCAATTGCTGTTTTAGCCGAGCCTGATCACCTGGCTCGCTGTCTCAGAGCCTTTTTTTAGTTGAATGGTTGACTCCCAGTTGTTCCAGTCGCCTGTTGAAAAGGCGCTGGGATCTGTGTGATTTCCCCTGTGGGGACACACTGTGCAGGCTGAAACAGCGGCGCTGAGATTCGTAGCGCTTTTTTGCCTGGGAATCTCCTGGGCTGGCTCCCTGATTCAGTCCCCTTTTTAATCTGCCTTCCGTAGCTCCACTCGCCAGTTAAAAGGGCACACAGACCAGTGTATTTTGTATGGAGAACCGCCGCGCCGGGGCGCCGGCCAAACAGCCGTGCTGGCAAAACAGCCGCACTGGCGACTCATGGGGCTGCTCCGCCTAGGAATCTCCTGGTCTGGGGGTAATAAAAATCCATCTGGAAATGCGGCGTCCACTCACCCTCTGTACTTTCACTGGGAGCTGCAATCCTGAGCTGCTCCTAATCGGCCATCTTGGATCCGATCCCCCATGACTTCTTAAAGGATTCTATTCTCAGTTACACAGGAACACTTAAATAAAATAGTAGAGCCTTTAATATGTAGACACTTTAATAAAATATGAATAGTAGACTCTTAAAAATATTGAGTACATTCCAGAAGGGATATAAGTACATGACTTTTTGAGATGTTCTTATACATAATGTCTTCTTGTGGTTGTAAGTTTAAAGTAAGTCGAATTCAAACAAATTGTTATTTTTAATTTGACTCTGAAGTGAATAACTGTTGCAATTATTTGTCCTATCTGTTGATCTAAAATCTATTATATACTGACTTCATACTGGGTATATCATTATCAATTTTGGTTTTACAAATTCAAAGTTTTAATTATATTAACAAAAGTTCAACTTGTTTTTACTTAGTACTGTTGAGTTTTCTGAATGTGGCTTCTTAAATCTTAGATTAGATTTCTACTGGTCAAATCTGCAAACATTTCATTTGGAGGATTAGCCTGCATTTTATGGCCCTTTTAGTGTGACTTCTTTTCCTCGTCTGTGGGAGAGCTTTCTTTCTTTTTTTTTTTTGAGACAGAGTCTAGCTCTGTCGCCAGGCTGGGGTGCAGTGGTGCGATTTCAGCTAACTGCAACATCTGCTTGCTGGGTTCAGGCAATTCTCCTGCCTCAGCCTCCTGAGCAGCTGGGACTGCAGGTGTTCACCACCATGCCTGGTTGATTTGTGTATTTTTAGTGGAGACGGGGTTTCACCATGTTGGCCAGGATGGTCTCGATCTATTGATCTCGTGATCCATTTGCCTCAGCCTCCCAAAGTGCTAGGATTACAGGCGTGAGCCACTGTACCCAGTCTATGGGACATCTTTCTATCTGAGGGATACTTAGTTATAGAATTTGTTTTCCTTTTTTCTGAGTCACTCCCATGATATTATAGGGATCACCCACTCGTTTACTTTGCTCAGGCACTGTCTGGGTTTTCCAAAGTGTCATTCTTAACCACCCTTCTTCCTAACTGCGTAAGTCCTTCCTTGGGTTTACAGACTGCAATCTGATTTGTGACAATTTGTTTCCAGTGGTTCCTTGCTGTCTTTTCCCTGGCTACACAGCCAGTTCACTGCTCTTTTAACGTCTCAGCACCACTAGGGGGAGATCATTTTAAGCGAATCACACCAACTTGCAAATGCTGTGGGCTAATATTTTAAAATACCAACCAGCGTTTTTTTTTTTTTTCTTTTTTTCTTTTTTTTTTTTATAATTTGGGAAAGTTAATAGGCTTTTAAAAATAGTTTTATGTTTATAGAAAAATTGAGGCGGAAGTACAGGGAGTTCCCATTTACACCCCCTCTTCCTTTCCCTTACAGTTAATTCTATTATTAACATCTTGCATTAATGTGGCACATTTGTTACAATTGGTGCTACAATTGTAGATTAAGATCCATTAAATATCTGATCCAATAAAATACATTATTAGTAACTAAATTCTATAGTTTACATTAGCATTTGCTTTTTGTATTGTGTATTTTATGGATTTTGATAAATGTATAATGGGATGTATCCACTATTATGGTGTCATATGGAATAGTTTCACCACCTAAAAAAGTCTTCTGTGTTCCACCTATTCATCCTCCCTTCCCCCTGAACCTCTGGCAACTACTGGTCATTTTGCTATCTCCATATTTTTGCCTTTTCCAGAAAGATTACATAGCTGGACCCATGCAGTGTAGAGATGGGATTTCACCATTCTGGCCAGGCTGGTCTTTTTTAAGACAGGGCCCACTCTGTCTCTCAGGCTGAAGTGGTGCAGTGGTATGATCATGGCTCAACCTCCTAGGCTCAAGAATTCTCCCACCTCACCCTCCTGAGTAGCTAGGACTACAGACACCACCATGTCTGGTTAATTTTTATTTTTGTAGAGACAAGGTCTCACTATTTACCCTAGGGTGGTCTTGAATTCCTGGGGTCAAGCAGTCCTCCTGTTTTGGCCTCTCAAAGTGTGGGTATTACAGTCATGAGCCACCACACTCAGCCCGTATGTAGCTTTTTAAGATTGGCTTCTTTCAGTTACCAGTAATGCATTGAAGGGTCCTTCATACCTTGTGGTTTTACAGCTATTTATTTTTATCACTGAATAGTATTTCATTCTCTGGGTGTGCCATAGTTTGCTCATTCATTAACCTATTTAAGGACTTCTTCTAAATTTTGGCAATTATAAGTTATAAATTATGAATTCTGTAGATTTTTGGGGCAACATAAATTTTGAACTGTTGGGGTAAATTCCAAGGATTGTGTAGTTAAAAGTATGTTAGATTCCATATATGGAATCATACACTATGCTCTTTTGTAAGTGACTTCTTACAAGAGTTTTTCCTTACAAAAGAGACTTTTTACTACTTCCTTTCCATTAAAAAAAAGCGTATGTTAGGTTTTATAAGAAACTGCCAAATTGTCTTCTGAGGTAGCTATATTATTTTTCATTCCCATTATCAATGAATGAAAACTCATGTTGTTTCACATTTTTGACAGCATTTGGTATTATAAAAGTGTTATAGGGGATGGGGTGTGCCAAGATGGCCGAAAGGAGGCAACAGCAGAATACAGCTCCCAGCAAACGAGACGCAGAAGGCTAGAGGACTTCACGATTCCAAGCAAGGTGCTGGGTTCATTTTGGTGGGACTGGTAGGACACTGACAATAATAGCCCAGGGAAGGAGCCGAAGCAGGGTGAGAGCCGCCCAGAGGGGTGAACTGAGGGAGGGCGGGGTGCATCCCCACCTGGAATGTGCAGTCGGATCAGAGGGTAAGGGACTTCACTCCCTTGGTGCTCCGATTCGGATCCTGTGCTTACTTCATCCTCCTGAAACCCATGGTCCACGAGAGCCTTGCCAGACTGAGGGGTGCCGTGGGTTGTCGATGCAAATCTGAGCAATGGCTCCTGGTTGGTGCCACAAATTGTTGGCATGACCTGGGCAGAAATGTGGTCTAACGCCAGTGGGATTGACCCGTCCCACAGAAAGAGGAAGGGTTGAAAGCAGGGAAACAGGCCATAAGGCCCAGCAGGCCCCACCCCCACAAAACTCAAACTGAAGCCCACATGCTAGAGAGCTTGACAGCAAATACACCAGTTCGACCCCAACCAGGAAGATCTAGCTCTGGGAAGGAGAGATGTCATTGGAAAGGTGTGGCTAATCTCACCTGCATACAAACTCCAGGGGAGGACCACACACCCAGCAGCCTGACTGAATCCGAGGCAGCCCAGCAGCACCTCTACAGGCTAAGAAAGATACAGCTTCAACCGTATCAGAAAGGATTTCACTCAGAGGTTCCTCCTGAAATCACCAACCTCAAAGATCAAAGGGAGAAATCCACGAAGATAGGAAGAAACCAGTGCAGAAAGGATGAAACCATCAAAGACCAGAACACCTCTTCTCCTCCCAGGGATCACAACTCCTCACCACCAAGGGAACAAAACAAGACAGAGAATGAGTGCGATGAATTGACAGAAGCAGGCTTCAGAAGGTGGGTAGTAACAAACTTCTCTGAGCTAAAGGAACATGTTCTAACCCAATGCAAAGAAACTAAGAACTTTGAAAAAAGGTAAGGTGAAATGCTAACTAGAAAAACCAGCTTAGAGAAGAACATAAATGACTTGAAGGACCTGAAAAACACAGCACGAGAACTTCTCAAGGCATACACAAGTTTCAACAGCCGAATCGATCAAGCAGAAGAAAGGAGATCAGAGATAGAAGATCAAATCAATGAAATAAAATGAGAAGGCAAGATTAGAGAAAAAAGAGTGAAAAGAAACAAACAAAGCCTTCAAGAACTATGGGATTATGTGAAAAGACCTAATCTATGCTTGATTGGCGTACCTGAATGTGATGAGGAGAATGAATCCAAGTTGGAAAACAGTCTTCAGGATATTGTCCAAGAGAACTTCCCCAACCTAACAAGGCAGGCCAAGATTCAAATCCAGGAAATACTGAGAACACCACAAAGATACTCCTCAAGAAGAGCAACCCCAAGGCACATAATTGTTAGATTCACCAGGGTTGAAATGAAGGAAAAAATCCTAAGGGCAGCCAGAGAGAAGGCTCAAGTCACCCACAAAGGAAAAACCTTCAAACTCACAGTGGCTCTCTTGGCAGAAACCCTACAAGCTAGAAGGGAGTGGGGGCCAATATTCAACATCCTTAAAGAAAAGAACTTTCAACTCAGAATTTCATATCTGGCCAAACTAAGCTTCATAAGTGAAGGAGAAATAATATCTTTTATGGACAAGCAATTACTGAGAGATTTCATCACTAAAAGACCTGCCTTACAAGAGCACCTGAAGAAGTACTAAACATGGAAAGGAACAACCAGTACCAGCCACTGCAAAAACGTACCAAATGCTAAAGAACAATGATGCAATGAAGAAACCGCATCAACAGGCAAAACAACCAACCAGTAACAAAATGGAAGGATCAAATCCAAACATAAAAATATTAATGTTGAATATAAATGGTCTAAATGCCCCAACCAAAAGACACAGACTGGCAAATTGGATAAAAAGTCAAGACCCAGAAAAATAAAAACAAAACAAACAAACAAACGAACAAAAAAAGTCAAGACCCATCGGTGTGCTGTATTCCAGAGACCCATCTCACATGTTCAAAGACTTTCATAGACTCAAAATAAAGGGATGGAAGAAGATTTGCCAAGCAAACGGAGAGCGAAAAAAGCAGGGGTAGCAATCCTAGTCTCTGATAAAATGAACTTTAAACTAACAAAGATCAAAAGAGACAAAGAAGGGCATTACATAATGGTAAAAGAATCAATGCAACAAGAAGAGCTAACTATCTGAAATATAATATGCACCCAATGCAGGACTGCCTAGATACATAAAGCAAGTTCTTAATGACCTACAAAGAGGCTTAGACTACTGCACAATAATAGTGGGAGACTTTATCACTCCACTGACAATATTGAACTGATCATTGAGACAAAAAGTCAACAAGGATATCCAGGACTTGAACACAGATCTGGACCAAGCTGACATAATAGAGATTTACAGAACATGCCACTCCAAATCCACAGTATACACATTCTTCTCAGTACCACATCACACCTACTCTAAAATTGACCACATAATTGGAAGTAAATCACTCCTTGGCAAATGCAAAAGAATAGAAATCTTAACAAACAGTCTCTCAGACCACAGTGCAATCAAATTAGAACTCAGGATTAAGAAAAGCACTCAAAACCACACAATCACATGGAAACTGAACAACTTGCTCCTGAATGATGAAGAGATACCCAATGAAATGAAGGCCGAAAGAAAAATGTTCTTTAAAACCAATGAGAACAAAGACACAATGTACTATAGAATCTATGGGACACATTTAAAGCAGTGTCTAGAGGGAAATTTATAGCAATAAAGGCCCACATGAGAAACAAGGAAAGATCTAAAATCAACACCCTATTGTCAAAATTGAAAGAGCTAGAGGAGCAAGGTCAGAAAAACTCAAAAGCAAGCAGAAGACAAGAAATAACTATGATCAGAGCAGAACTGAGGGAGATAGAGACACAAAAAACCCTTCAAAAAAGTCAACAAATCCAGGAGCTGGTTTTTTTTAAAAGATCAACAGAATAGACAGACTGCTAGCTAGACTAATAAAAAAGAAAAGAGAGAAGAATCAAATAGATGCAATAAAAAGTGATAAAGGGGAGATCACCACTGATTCCTTGGAAATACAAACTACCGTCAGAGATTATTACAAACAACTGTGTGCACATAAACCAGTAAATCTGGAAGAAATGAGTAAATTCCTGGACACTTGCACACTCCCAAGACTAAGCCAGGAAGAAGTTGAAACCCTGAATAGACCAATAACAAGGTCTGAAGTCAAGGCAACAATTAATAGGTTATCAACCAAAAAAAGCCCAGGTCCAGATGGGTTCACAGCCGAATTCTACCACAGGTACAAAGAGGAGCTGGTACCATTCCTTCTGAAACTATTCCAAACAATACAAAAAGAGGGAATCCACCCTAACTCATTTTGAGACCAACATCACCCTGATACCAAAACCTGGCAGAGACACAACTGAAAAAGAAAACTACAGGCCAATATCCATGATGAACACTGATGCAAAAGTCTTCAATAAAATACTGACAAACTGAATCCAACAGCACATCAAAAAGCTTATCCACCACGATCAAGTAGGCTTCATCCCAGGGATGCAAGTTTGGATCAACATATGCAAATCTATAAACATAATCCACCACATAAACAGAACTAAAGACAAAAACCACATGATTATCTCAATAGATGCAGAGAAGACCTTAGACAAAATTCAACAGCCCTTTATGCTGAAAACTCTTAATAAACTAGGTATCAATGGAATGTATCTCAAAATAATAAAAGCTATTTATGACAAACCCACAGCCAATATTATACTGAATGGGCACAAACTGGAAGCATTCCCTTTAAAACTGGCACTTGACAAGGATACCCTCTCTCACCACTCCTATTCAATATAGTCTTGGAGGTTCTAGTCAGAGCAATGACACAAGGAAAAGAAATAAAGGGCATTCAATTAGGAAAAGAAGAAGCCAAATTGTCCTTATTTGCAGATGACATGATCGTATATTTAGAAGACCCCATTGTCTCAGCCCAAAATCTCCCTAATCTGATAAGCAACTTCGGCAAAGTCTCAGGATACAAAATCAATGTGCAGAAATCACAAGCATTCCTGTACACCAAGGAGAGACAAACAGAGAGCCAAATCATGAGTGAACTCCCATTTACGATTGCTACAAAGAGAATAAAATACCTAGGAACACAACTAACAAAGGATGTAAAAGATCTCTTCAAGGAGAACTATGAACCACTGATCAAGGAATAAGAGAAGACACAAACAGGTGGAAAAACACTCCATGCTCTTGGTTAGGAAGAATCAATATTGTGAAAATGGACTTACTGTCCAAAGTAATTTATAGATTCAATGCTCTCCCAATCAAGCTACCATTGACCTTCTTCACATACGGGAAAAAACCACTTTAAACTTCATATGGAAACAAAAGAGAGCCCGCATAGCAAAGACAATCCTAAGCAAAAAGAACAGAGCTGGAGGCATCATACTACCTGACTTCAAACTATACTACAAGGCTACAGTAATCAAAAGAGCATGGTGCTGGTACCAAAACAGAGATATAGACCAATGGAACAGAACAGAGGCCTCGGAAGCAATGCCACACATCTACAACCATCTCATCTTTGACAAACCTGACCAAAACAAGCAATGGGGAAAGCATTCCCTGTTTAATAAGTGGTGTTGGGAAAATTGGCTAGCCATATTCAGGAAGCCGAATCTGGACCCCTTCCTTACACCTTATACAAAAATTAACTCTAGGTGGATTAAAGGTTTAAACATAAGAACCAACACTGTAAAATCCTAGAAGAAAACCTAGGCAACACCATTCAGGACATAAGCATAGGCAAGGACTTCATGACTAAAACACCAAAAGCAATGGCAACAAAAGCCAAAATAGACAAATGGGATCTAATTAAACTTAAGAGCTTCTGCACAGCAAAAGAAACAATCATTAGAGTGAACTAGTAACGAACAGAATGGGAAAAAAGCTTTGCATTTATCCATCTGACAAAGGGCTAATATCCAGAATCTACTAAGAACTAAAACAGATTCAGAAGAAAAAAACAAACCCATTCAAAAGTTAGTGAAGGATATGAACAGGCACTTTTCAAAAGAAGACATTTATTCGGCCAAACAAACATGAAAAAATGCTCATCATCACTGGTCATTAGAGAAATGCAAATCAAAATCTCAGTGAGGTACAATCTCACACTAGTTAGAATGGCAATCATTAAAAAATCTGGAGACAACAGATGCTGGAGAGGATGTGGAGAAAAAGGAACACTTTTACACCGTTGGTGGGAGTGTAAATTAGTTCAACCATTGTGGAAGACATTGTGGCGATTCCTCAAGGACCTAGAAATAGAAATTCCATTTGACCCAGCAATCCCATTACTGGGTATCTACCCAAAGGATTATAAATCATTCTATTATAAAAACACATGCACACATATGTTCGTTGCGGCACTGTTTACAATAGCAAAAACCTGAAACCAACTCAAATGCCCATCAGTGATAGACTGGACAAAGAAAATATGGCACATATACATCATGGAATACTATGCAGCCATAAAAAACGACGAGTTTGTGTCCTTTGTAGATACATGGATGAATCTAGAAACCATTATTCTCAGCAAACTGACACAAGAACAGAAAATCAAACACCGCACGTTTTCACTCATAGGCGGGTGATGAACAATGAGAACACTTGGGCACAGGGAAGGGAACAACACTCACTGTGCTAGGTGTGGGGGCGGAGGGGAGGGGTGAGGAGGGACAGCAGGAGGGAGGTGCAGGGAGGAGAGGGAGGGATAACACTGGGAAAAATACCTGGTGTAGGCGATGGGGCTGGGGTGGGGATGGAGACAGCAAACCACCATGGCATGTGTGTACCTATGTAACAATCCTGCAGGATACAGGATGTGCACATGTACCCCAGAGCCCAAAGTACAATTAAAAAAAAGTGTTATAGGGTTTAGCTGTTTTAATAGATATGTAATGATATCTCATACTCAGTATTTTTGAATTTGTAATTTCATGCTGACATGTGATATTGAGCATTTTTTACATGCTTGTTTAAGATTTGTGTATTTTCTTTGGTGAGATGTCTTCAGATCTTTGCTGATTTTTAAATTGGGTTATTTGTTTTCTTATTACTGAGTTTTGAGTTCTTTGTATATTTTGTGTATCACTTCTTTATAAGATACATGTTTTGCAAATATATTTTCCCTAGTCTATGGCATATCTTCTCATTCTGTTAACACTGTTTTTGGCAGAACAGAAGTTTTTAATTTTAATGAAGCCCAACTTTATTAATTTTTTCTCTCATGGATAGTGCTTTTAGTATTGTATATAAAAAGTCATAACCAAATTCAAGGCCACATAGATTTTCTCTTCTGTTATCTTCTATGAATTTTATATTTTTGCCTAAAGGTATAATGTGTCTAGAGTCTGTTTTTTTTTTTTTTTTTTTTTTGCATGTGAATGTCCACTGATCGTCCTTTCTGTACTGAATTTCCTTTCTTTCTCTGCTAAGGGTCAGTTGTTTATGTTTGTGTGGATCCATTTCAGGATTCTCTGTTCTGTTTTACTGATTTAATTTTCTATTATTTTACCAATACCACACTGACTTAATTACTATAGTTTTATAGTCAGTCTTGAAGTTGAGTAGTGTCAATATTGTGTTGGCTATTCTGGATCTTTTGACTTTCTGTATAAACTCTAAAATTAGTTTGTCAAAATCCACAAATTGTTGAGATTACGAGTGGGATGTCATTGAACCTATAAATCAAGTTGGGAAGAACTGACATCTCAACAATATAACCCTTTCTATCCATGTACATAAAGTATTTCTCTATTATTTAGATCTTTGATTTCTTTCACCAGAGTTTTGCAGTTTTTGCCAGTGTATTTTTGTTCTGTGTTATTACTTTTGACTTTGTGGCTCTTCCTTCCATCAATCTAGACCTGCACTGTCTAATTGTCTAATACAGTAGCCACTGGCCACATGTGACTATCGAGCACTTGAATTGTGGTTAGTTCAAATGAAGATGTAAATGGAAATACACATTGGATTTCAAAGACTTAGTAACAATAACAAAAAATGTAAAATAGATTATTAATAATTTTTTATATTGAATGTATGTAAAAATATATTGGGAATATATTCACTTAGATAAAATATATTCATAAAATCAGTTTTATCTGCTTCTCTTTATCTTTTTCACGTGGCTACTAGGAAATTTAGAATTACGTTTGTAGCTTACATTATATTTCTATCAGACCACTCTTCTCTAGACTTTAGAATTCATTCTCTCAGAGAAAAAAGGAAGAGCAGAAATACTGAAAGATTAAAAAGTAGTGCATTCTTGGCCTTTCATCTTCAAAATAAACTTTAGAAATTTATGGTAGAAACAATAGCTTGAGAGAAAATTATTTTGGTCTTAAAAGCCAAGATCTGAAACATTCAGTATAAAGTAAATGCCATAAAATAGATCTGGAAGAATGAATCAATGCCAATATTTTTGCCCTCTTCTCCATAATCTAACAAAAAAGATTATACAAACTAGGAGGAGATGAGGGAAGCAGGGAGGAAAGATCTTAGGATCTGTGTCTCTGATAAGATGCCCTATGAGGAAGGGATCAGCGTGGGAACAGTAGAACCCCAGGTAGCTTATGAGAAGTTGAAAGGAAGGAGAGGGAAGCTCAGCCCTTCTTTTAGACATGTCCCAGGACTCAGCACTAATGGCAGTGTTTTTGTGTGCCAGAGTCTCAAGAGATAAGATAGAGTGTAATCTTACACTCACGTGGAGTGTAAGATAGTCCTAGGACAGAGTTTAGGCAGCGAGCTCTAAGGCAGCTTTGCAGAGTCTTCTCAGAGGGAGCAGGAGGAGGAAGAATGGGGGTGAGTAGGATGCAGTAGTGACCTGTGAAGACTGATGGCCAGGCAGAGTGTCAATATCTTAGCAATGCCAGCATGGACTTAAGACAACAGAGAAAAAGAGAGTACAAAATTAAAAATAAAATTTAGTAAGAGAGTGAAAGTTTATTTCAAATGATGACATATCATAACAAATTATTAATTAAAAAAGCTGACAACCTGCATAAACATCACAAAATCTAGATGATCAATATCATTTACTGTTTACTTGACAAATTTTTTCTTTCTTTCTTTCTTTTTTTTTTTGAGACGGGATCTCACTCTGTTGCCCAGGCTGGAGTGCAGTGGTGTGATCAAAGCTCACTGCAGCCTCGACCTCTTGGGCACAAATGGTCCTCCCACCTCAGCCTCCCCAGTGGCTAGGACCACTGGCAAAAGCCACCTTGTCCAGCTTTTTCACTTTTTGTAGAGACAGGATTTTGCCATGGCTGGTCTCAAACTCCTGGGCTAAGCAATCCGCCTGCCTTGGCCTCTGAACGTGCTGGATTACAGGCATGAACCACTGTTTCTGGCCCTGATACATCTTTATAATACTTATTCCTTACACTTTTTGGCTTTTGATTTTCTCTTCATACAATGATTTCATAGTATCTTTTTAAATAAAAAGAATAGAAAGATGATCCAGTCTTTCCTCTAGCATTATTGATTAAGTTAGCATTTTATTTTTGATGATTTAGAGGAGTTTCTTTAAACTTCATAAATTTTGTGCAAAACTAAGTTCAAAGCCCACCTTTATAAAATGCTAGCTCCTATGTGATCTTGGATATGTTACTTATACATAAAAAGATTTATATTCCCCATCAGTTACGTAGTGTTACTTTTAGTCTTGTGGTTCTTCCTCCTGGACCTGTGCTGTTCAACACAGTAGTGGCTAATTAAACTCTTGAAATGTGGCTAGCTCAAATTGAGATGTAAATGAGAATATATATTGGATTTCCCAGATTTAGTAACAAAAATAAAGAATGTAAAATAGATGATTAATAATTTTAAAATAGTGAAAACATGTTAAAATGAATATTTTGGATTTATTATATTAATAAAATATATTGTTTAAATTAATTTTGTCTACTTCTGGCCAGGTGCAGTGGCTCACGCCTGTAATCACAGCACTTTGGGAGGCTGTGGTGGGCGGATCACCTGAGGTCAAGAGTTTGAGACCAGCCTGACTAACACGGTGAAACCCCGTCTCTACTAAAAATACAAAAATTAGCTGGATGTGGTGGCACACACCTGTAATCCTAGCTACTTGAGAGACTGAGGCACAAGAGAATCTCTTAAACTTGGGAGGTGGAGGTCACAGTGAGCCAGGATTGCACCATGGTACTCCAGCCTGGGTGGCAGAGTGAGACTCTGTCTCAAACAAAAAATAATTTTTCTTCTTCTTTTTACCTTTTTTGTGTGACAACTAGAAAATCTGCAGACACATATGTGGCTCATATTGCATTTCTTTTGGATAGCACTTCTCTAGACTTTGGTATCCATTACTTTGTCAAAGTTTTTCTGGCTAAAAGAGAGTAAATTAGAATTTAATTTTCCAAAAAAATATACTGTTCTTCCTTTGTAAAATGCCCTTACTATATACTACATGAGGTACATACTTTATGTCCTAACCAGAATTTGTCACCCAGAACAAGGCAAATATTATTACAAACTTGGTGTTCTAATAAAGACATAAATAGGGCAATTGAAAAGTAAAAACCCAAGATGCAGAGGAAAGAAGGGCAAGTAGAATGTTTTAAATTGGGCAAAGCTGGAGAGACAGAGATGAATTTATTATGAAGCTAGTGAAGTTTAAGTTTAAACTTCAGGGACCTTCACTTATACTGGTCTCTTCCAAGATCCTAAGATGATACTAGCATAGGTTCACAGGATCCTTTGTTTTGCAGCTTTTGAAAAAGTAAGATATTTTAACCACAAAAAGTTATGACTTCTAATTCTTTCCATTCTGACTTTCCTTTGATCATACTTTATCTTGTGTCAAATGGCATTGGGGTGGTTACAGGTATTTTTGTGATCCACCTATGAAAGGTTAAATTGAGGACATGTTTAGTTTGGGTTTAGTGGGTGTATTTAGGTGGCTTGTAAATAGTTGTTTCTGGTTGTGCCATTTTAGAAATATCTTCCAGAAATACTTCTATTTTGCCCATCCCTCAAAGTTTCAGTGCACCAAGTACAGGTATGGGGATACCAAGTAAAAGGCCAGGGTTGGCATCACAATGTGTCTTGTGATGTTTGGTGGCTATGTGGTGAATAGAAGAGAAAATATGTATAAGGTTTGAAGCCAGAAACTAGTCTGTGGTTTCTGCCTGCCTTAGTCTCCCAAAGTGCTGGATTATCAGACAGTAAAATTGGAAGCAAAGGTTTCAGCTTTCACTGATGCCTCATTTAACAGGATGATCTCTGCTATCAGGAATATATTTGATATTGAAGCACACAGAATATATTTGATACTGAAGCACATAGAATTATACATTTGTTATAATATGTTGTTGCTGAGAATTGAATAAACTGGTTTCATGAGAATTACTGTGTTTGTGGGGGTACATACCTGTAGTGGTACAATAAGCAGTGAGAGTGTGTGTGAGTTACATACACACATGAAACTATGTGGTTTTCATTATATGTAACCAGAAAGAGAATAAAATAAATGGATGTAATATTGTTCAAAATTGTTCTCAAAGTTTGATCTGAGGATCCTTGAAAGTCTCTGAGATTCTTTTGATGGTCATTAAGGTAAAACTATTTTAATAATAATATCAAGATTTTAAAGAAAATGAAAATCTTGTTTCAGTTACAGTATAAATTTTCAGCACAACATTTATGATATTGTGACAGATACAAAGTGAATGCAGAAGCAGACACAAAAATCTTAATATCTTTTATTAAATCAGACATGAAAGAGATTTTAAGAACAAAGCTACTCTTCTTACTAAATTTTGTTCATTAAACTATGTACCTCGCCTTCTCATCAAGTTAAAAAAGTAGTTATTTTTCATCAAAAGTATGTTATCTGTATTAACACATAATTTATGTATTTCAATATTTTATATGTATTTTGATATCTTAAAATGATTCATAGTTAAATATTTTTAATTTCTATCATCAAAATTATTTTTAATGATTAGTCACCTGATGATTCCATTAGGTCCTTATTTAATCCTATTAATATTTGAAACTACCTGAACTACCTGAGTTGCAAAAGGTCATTCTCATTTTTAAAAACAATATTAATATTTCAGATTCTTAACTTGTTTTGTGTCCTGGAGGTTTTCTAAGACAGAAAAATTTTCCATGGTGAGATCTGTGATAGGTAAGAAATGTGAGGGGACTTCAAAAATTTATGGAAAATGTGCATTATAAAAAACTACGCATGTATTAAAAAATATTTTTGTACTAAAATAAACTTGTACTAACTTGTCTGAACAGGATCTAGTTTGAGGCACTAAGAAGCATAAAACATCAGGTTGAAAAGAGCCCCATCAGAGCAAAATGAATTTTGCTAAAATCGAAGTAAGACCATCAAATGATGGTGAAGTTTGGGTGGGAGACTTGGGAAATCATCAATGCTTTACAAAAAGTTTATGAGAACACCACCTCAAAAATCAGCAATTTACAAATCAATAACTCATTTTAAGAAGGGACAAGATGATGCAGAAGATGTGGTAGACTGTCCACATCAATTTGTGAGGAAAAAATTTATCATGTTTATGTCCCAACTGAGGAGCACTGATGATTCACAGCAGAAACAGTAGCCAACACCACAGACATTACAGTTGGTTCAGCTTACACAATTCTGACTGAAAAACTGAAGTTGAGGCAACTTTTCAGTCAATGGTTGCCAAATACTGTGGTGCCCAGATTAGCGCAGTCAAGAGCAGAGCTTTCAATGGAAATTATAAACAAGCGGGAGTAGGATCCTGAAGCATTTCTTTGAAGAATTGGAACAGGAGATGAATTTACCAGCATTATCCTAAAGACAAAGTACAATTAAAGCAGTGGCTACCAAGAGGTGGAAGTGTTGCAGTCAAAGCAGAAGTGAGCCAGTCAAGAGCAAAGGTTGTGGCAACAGGTTTTTGGGATGCTCAAGGCATTTTGCTTGTTGGCTTTCTGGAAGGCCAGAGAATGAGAACATCTGCTTATTATAAAAATGTGTTGAGAAAGTCAGTTAAAACTTTAGCACAAAAATGCTTCTCAGGCTGGGTGCAGTGCCTCAAGCCTATATTCCCAGCACTTTGGGA
The DNA here is from genome assembly GCA_004027715.1 of Plecturocebus donacophilus. NCBI lineage: Eukaryota > Metazoa > Chordata > Mammalia > Primates > Pitheciidae > Plecturocebus > Plecturocebus donacophilus. The sequence goes on along the minus strand of PVKP010024463.1, from coordinate 19,399 downwards.
GGCCAATGTGGGCGGATCACCTGAGGTTTGGAGTTTGAGACCAGCCTGACCAACATGGCGAAATCCCGTCTCTACTAAAAATACAAAAATTAGCCAGGCGCACCTGTAATTCTAGCTACTCGGGGGGCTGAGGCAGAAGAATTGTTTGAACCTAGGAGGTGGAGGTTGCAGTGAGCCGGGATCGCACCATTGCTCTCCAGACTGGGAAACGAGAGCGAGACTCCATCTCAAAAAAAAAATGTTCTCACTGGAGAGTTTTTCTCCACCACAGCAATGCTCCTGCTCATTCCTCTCATCAAACATGGGCAATTTTTTGAGGTTTGATGGGAAATCATTAGGCATCCACCTTATAGTCTTGATTTTGCTCCTTCTGACTTGCTTCCTAATCTTAAAACATCTTTAAGATCAGATGCACCTATTTTTCTTCAGTTAATAATGTAAAAAAGACTTCTTTGACATGGTTAAATTCCCAGAGCCCTTAGTTCTTTAAGAGTGTACTAAATGGCTGGTATCATTGCTTACCAAAGTGTTCTTTTTTTTTTTTTTTTAAGGCTGAGTCTTTCTGTCTCCCAGGCTGGCGTGCAGCGGCACGATCTCAGCTCACCGCAACTTCCACCTCCCAGGTTCAAGTGATTCTTTCACCTCAGCCTCCTGAATAGCTGGGATTACAGGCACCTGCAATGATGCCCAGCTAATTTTCATATTTTTAGTAGAGACGGGTTTCACCATCTTTACCAGGCTGATTTCGAACTCCTGACCTCAAGTGATCTACCCACCTCAGCCTCCCAAAGTGCTGGGATTACAGGTGTAAGCCACTGCGCCTGGCCAAAAGTGTCATTTTTAAAAAAAAATTAATTTTAATTTTAAAAGTTGACAGTAATAGTGCATATTCATGGGGTACATAGTGGTGTTTTGATACACATAATGTATAAAGATCAGATCAGAGTAATTAGCATAACCATAATCTCAAATATTTATCATTTCTTTATGTTAGGAATGTTCAATACTTTTTTCTAGCTATTTGAAACTATATTATTGTTAACTACCGTCATTCTACAGTGGTGTAGCACACTAGTACTTATTCTCTCTAGCTAGTTGTAATTCAGTGTCTTGAACTTGATGGAGCTTATGTTGAACAATGAAGTTTATATTTTTTATAATATATTTCTTTTTATTCTATAAATTTTATTCTATAATATACTTTATTTTTGAAACGAAGTGTTGCTCTGGAGTGCAGTGGCGTGATCTCGGTTCACTGCAACCTCTGCCTCCTGGGGTTCAAGTGATTCTCATGCCTCAGCCTCCCAAGTAGCTATAATTACAGGCATGCACCAACATGCCTGGCTAATTTTTGTGTTTTTAGTAGAGACAGGGTTTCACCATGTTGGCCAGGCTGGTTTTGAACTCCTGGCCTTGGCCTCCCAAAGTGCTAGGATTACAGGCGTGAGCCACCACACCTGGCTGACAATCTACTTTTAATTTCATTTCCACATGAACTTTTTAAAGTTCCCTCATAGGTCTGTCTTTTGAAGGTGAGAAAAGAGTGACTATGAAAGGGGAGGAAAAAAAGGAGAACATGTCCTCAGGCAGATATGTCTCAGGAGAGTACATATGTGAGAGTCAAGGATGGAAATTAAACCCTTAAGAGTACCTTAGAAAGTCCTCAAGTTCCCCCAGGAGTAGCATATCCCAGTTGGAAGACACCTGGTTTTGATGGTCTAGATGGTGATCTCACACCTCATATATTAATGGTATCATGGGGATATGTATGCAGGAGTTTAGAGAGGAAGATATGGCGCTGGAATAACTGATATCTGCAATTGGCTTGAAGAACATTGAAAGTTAACAAAATGGATTTCTGTAGTGGTCTGGAATTTGTGAAGCACCTTGTGTATTTACTTTGATGATCATATTAACTTTGTGGGACATCTTTTTTGTTTTTTTTTGAGACAGGGTCTCACTCTGTCACTCATGATGGCGTGCAATGGCATAATCTCGGCTCATTGCAGCCTTGACCTCCTGGGCTCAAGTGATCCACCCACCTCAGCGTCCTGAATAGTTGGGACTCCAGGTGCCTGCCACCATGCCCAGTTAATTTTTGTATTCATTAATTAATTTTTATTTTTTTGTAGAGACAGGGTTTCAACATGCTGCCCAGGCTGGTCTCAAACTACTGGGCTCAAGCGATCCACCTGCCTTGGTCTCCCAAGGTGTTAGGATTACGGGTGTGAGCCACTGTGCCTGGACATGACAGGGACTTTTGCCTCCCTTTTACAGATTAAAAAAATGAGGCTCAAAAAAATTAAAAAATTAATTAATTATTTTAAAAACAGAGTCTTGCTCTGTTGCCCAGGCTGGAGTGCAGTGGTGCAATCATAGCTCTCTGCCAACTTGAACTCATGGGCTCAAATGAGCCTCTTGCCTCAGGCTCTCAAGTAGCTGGGACTGCAGGTGCATACCAGAGAACTTCTCAAAATTTTTTTAGACATATGGCCTTCCTATGTTGTCCAGGCTAGTTTTAAACTTCTAGCCTCAAGAGATCTTCCTGCTTCAGCCTCCTGAGTAACTGAAAGAATGTTTTTTTGATAGATGGTTATCCAGGAAGTCCTTTAATAGCACTTTTAATTATTAGCACTAGTGGCAAAATATTTTTGGAAGTTTGAATGCTAATTTACTCTCATTTTGCCCTGAAACTTGACAGTTTATAAGTAAGTTATTCAGCTTCTGCATATCTGAAACAAGGTGGCTAATAAATCATTAACCACTAGCAAATCTGTAATCACCTGACACACTGGACATGGAATATATTTCACAGTGCATATTTACATTTGTTACATATTGATGGAGCTGAGCTGTATATAGTGAGAAATGTTATTAATCCTATCCATACCTTTCTTTTTTGGGGGCTCTACTGTAGTTTGTATTAATCCCCCTCACTATGGAAGAACTGCAATGGACAGTGTTATAAGTTTAAATCAGATTAATTTCTACCTTTTAGGTGAATGGAGCAAAAGTATCACCTTGGTTTGTTTTAGTGATTATGATTACTTTTTTCAATGTCATTTCTCACACTCAAGCATACCAAAATTAAACATTAAATGCCATTATCATGAGTTCTGAATATAAACACTTGAGGACAGGCAGAATTATATGATTTATAATTCTTTGTACTGTATGTTTTAGATGTTGAAAAATACTCTGCTTATTAAAAGTTAAGTTTGTGGCTCTTATGAGAAAGTGAATCATGAGTTAGCTATGAAGAGACCAGAATTTGTCTTCACATTGCTGCGTGTTCTCTCCTTGATTGCTGTGCTTCCTACTTCCAAAGAAAGTTCTAGACCTGGAGGATGGTGTTAGTGTCCTGAGGCAGTTTCTGTAAGGGCCAACTTTCATTTCCAAAGAAGAAAAAGAATCAGTTTTCCAAATATGTTTTAATATGCGTATCATCCAGGTAGCATAATGTTATATTTCAAAGACAAATTACTCCATGTAATTATAGCTTTTAAAAGTTGGAATTCTCTACATAGATTTTCTGAAATTTCAAAAATATTTTCAAGTAAATTAAGAATTAATTTCTTCTAAGATTATCCAATGTGTCTCAATCTATTCCATAATATAATCAATGATAAAGATGCGCATGTGTCAGCAAATTTGAGGCAGCTTAGTTGAAAAAATTTGAAACAGCTTACTGAATTCCTGGAAGAAAATAAAACACCTTTTAAATGTAGGTTAAAAGCATATTGAACTTAAATATTTTCACTTGAGATCAAGGTTTCTTTTCCAGGATTAAGAGAATTAGTATCAAATCATTCTTTAGTTATCTCTAAGGATATTTCGTTCTATAAATTTTCACAAGTTAGACAATTAACTTTGCTTGTTGATGTGAGAAAGCTTTTTTTGCAACATTTCTTAAGTTCCATCTTAGAACGGCAGATGGGTTTATGTGCTCTAACTGTCACCAGTGGCTGCTTGCAGTATTACAGTAGGAAGGTTCTGAGGCTCCGTCAGTGAGTGGAGACAGGATCATGATGAACGGATGTGTCTGCTATAGGCCTCTATATGCATGTATGTGTGTGTGTATGTGTGTGTGTTGGGGTGAGGAACACAGTCTGCTTCCAAATATATTTTCAGCTTTGACCCAAAATGGAGCATGTGTTATGTCAACAATTAAAAGTCTTTCAGGCTAGGCACAGTGGCTCATGCCTGTAATCCCAGCACTTTGGAAGGCTGAGGCGGGCGGATTGCTTGAGGCCAGGAGTTCTATACCAGCCTGGGCAACATGGCAAAACCCCGTCTCTACAAATAATACAAAAATTAGCCAGTGTGTCTGGGTGCGGTGGCTCACGCCTGTTATCCCAGGGCTTTGGGAGGCCGAGGCGGGCCTCCCGCTTAAGGTTACTTGAGGTCAGGAGTTTGACGTCAGCCTGCCCAACGTGGCGAAACCCTGTCTCTACTAAAAACACAAGAATTAGCCAGGTATGGTGGTGTGCACCTGTAATCCTAGCTACTTGGGAGGCTGAGGTACGAGAACCGCTTAAACCTGGTAGGCGGAGATTGCAGTGAGCCGAGATCACACCACTGCACTCCATCCTGGGCAACAGGGCAAGACTGTTTCAAAACAACCAAAAACACTCGCACAAATTCCTCTTCAGTGTTAGTACTGTAGGGTTGGTGGCCCAGTAAAAATATTCCCTCATGTTGCTGGAATCAACTGTGAGTGAAAAGGGGCTTTCTAATCTTACTAAGATCTGCATTTGTTAAGTAAGACAAAGAACTCCTCTTTTTAAATCTGCAGATGACTTTTATAACCAAGAAGCATGTTCCAAGCTAGGAGAATTTACCATTTGGTGATTCTGTGGTGGTTTCCTCCATGGCATGCGTGCTCCTTTGGATGCCTGCAGGGGTGGTCATTGCAAAGTCATCATCTGTGCTACTGGGAATTGGGAGGTGGTTTGCTGGGGTTCCCTGGATGGCAGGATTCACACCTGCTTGTCCTGCTGGAAGCCTTCCATCCTGGACATTTGGATTAGCCCCTGCCTGACTGGTGGGCAGAATGCCTCCCGGGAACAAGGAATGGATGATAAGACCTGTGAAGATTTGCGGGGCCAATGGCTGGAATGAGGGAAGCAAACAGAAAACAAAGTTAAAAGCAACACATTTTAAAGCCTTTTCTCTTTTGAGGGGAGCAAGTTTGGGTAGGAATGGCAAGAAGGAGAGAGTAAAATCAGAGAAGACAGCAAAGATCTGGCATTCCTCAGGAAAAATACTCCATTGCTCCAGCCAAGCCTGATTCAATATTGGTACTCTTTGCTATGCTCCATTTCCTTCAGAAAGGGAAAGCCAGAATCAAGCCAATAATAAATTGTTTTTATTATTATCAGCTGGATCTGGAGGTAGAATTAAGATGGAAAAATCCATACAATCATGATGGGCTTTATCTCTGTTATTAAACCTAAAATGTAATCTTTCTTTTGCCCAGAACATTTTTTTTTGTTCAAAAATATATAATTTAAGAGATTAAAAATTAATGGAAAAATTGATTCAAGTAGATTAATTAATCCCGATGGCTTTCATCCCTTCAAGTTTTTTTTGATGGCTTTCATTCCTTCAAGATTTTTCAAAGGCATTGGAATATTCATTCAGAAACATTTATTCTGGCAATTCAGCTATTGTATAGTCCTTGAGGATACATAAAGAACCCTCTCTATTGGAGTTTTTCATTTGTAGAGAGATTCTGATTGAGCAGGTCTGGAGCAGGACCCAGAAACTGCCTTTTTAACCAGTTTTTGATGCCATCTGGATTTTCTGGGCAAGGAATGAAGTTTGGGAAACACTGTATTACATTTAAGAGATATTGAAACCAGAATTAGACTTATGCTGGATGACAGATAGGAGTAGAGTATGGACGTTTTCAAACTGAGGGTTGCAATATCCACAGTTTTGAAGTAAAAAAGGTGGGTGGCAGTCATCATTAAACAATAAAACAGAGAGTAGACTAGTAGTGTATTATATATAGTAAAGGTGAATACTGTTTCATGAAGTGTGTGTGTGTGTGTGTGTGTGTGTGTGTGTGTGTGTGTGTGTGAAGCTGCATGAAAAATCTACTTGCTATTGTGGCTTATATTAAAAATGTTTGAAAAACTACTAGTGTAGTAAATTAAAAAATGGCTTTGGATCTGGATACACTCCTTTCTTCTTGTTGTTGCCTTTGAGGCCTTAATTACTTAAACTCTTGAACTTCAGTTTCTTTACCTGTAAAGCTAGGTCAAAAATATCTGCCTTGTGCTTTGGGGTAGGTTGAAGGCAACATATGTTAAGGATCTGCTAAAGTGCTGGTTATATAGAAGAACCTCAGTAGCTGGATATGGATGTTCATGTATCAATGTTGGCAAAGCAGACACTAACCCCATTTGATGATTATTTTTGGACAATATGGAAAATATCTACATTTTCCATAATAGAAAAGCTGTTGAATAACTATGTTTCCAAATATTGCCTCAGTTCTGTTCTGTTGTCATGTTTAGATATCATATTAATTCAAGTCCTTTTCTCTATAAAAGGATCTATGGAGGAATGCATAGAAATGTCTAAGCAGGCCAGGTGCAGTGGCTCATGCCTGTAATCCCAGCACTTTGGGAGGCCAAGGTGGCTGGATCAAGAGATCAAGAGATTGAGACCATCCTGGCCAACATAGTAAAACCCTGTCTCTACTAAAAATACAAAAATTAGCTGGGCATGGTGGCACGTGCCTGTAGGCCCAGCTACTCAGGAGGCTGAGGCAGGAGAATTGCTTGAACCTGGTAGGTGGAAGTTGCAGTGAAACAAGATCGCGCCACTGCACTCCAGCCTGGTGACAGAGTGAGACTCCGTCTAAAAAAAAGTGTCTAGCAATGATATGAACTTTATTTAGTTCATATTTTTTATTTCTCATTTATTTAGTTCAATATTTTTAGTTCTCCAATTTTTTGTGTGTGTAGAAAAGAGTTCATTCATCACTATCTGATGCTGGCAAAAAATATTTTTCCATAAAAATTAAAAATTAAAGTCAAGAAATTTAATCTTTTCCGTAAAAAGTAAATATTTATATTATTCTACATTTGCATATATTTCAATGGTTTATGATCCTAGACAGCAGTACTTATGAAGTTAAAAATGTGCATTCGTTTTCTGGTTAGAACTGAATCTGACAGCAATAAATGGAAACAAAACCTAAGTTAATTAACAGAAAAATAGCTGAAGAAGTATAATGAAATCCCCAAACAAAGCAAGGATAATCTAATCTAACGCAAGAAATTATAAAAATGTTCAGTTCATTGTAGTACACATCGTATTCAGGATTTGTGGTCAAAAGAGGCTAGATGAGGACAGGAAAACATTGTGATAGAAGTGAAAATAATTTGAAATAGTATTTTAATATATATTTTTTTTTACCAATTCCTCTGAGCTTAGGATAGTGCCCTAAAAGCAAAATGACAAATACAAATTGTTAGACACATTTTAATATGTTTGTAGTAATATATGTATAACATCACTTAAAAACTTAAAATACTTTCAAAGATTATAGAGATTTCACCTTTCCAATAATGTGTTAAACTGCCTTATGATCTATATTACAAAACTCAAGTCAGCATATGATGTGAGACTGCTAATATTCATTCTTTGAGTAATATGAGGTCATCTGCATACAAAAATTATATATTTTTTCTATCATTAAGTGGATGTTCATTGAAGGAAACTTATGCAGAAAGCAAGCTCTTATGATTATCAACATCCATACAGTGCAAAATACATTGAAAAACTTCACAACTATCTAGTGAATTGAGGTAAGAATAAATGTTTCACACCAAAGTGATTTAAAATCAAGACAATATTCAGCATAATTTTACCTGGGCTCCAAGGTGTGTGACAAAAATTGGTAACATCTGGAAAAAAAAAAAGAGAAAAATTCATTCAAAAGTAAGCTCTGGAAGATGGTATAAATATTGATACCTTCTTCGTTTTTTCAGATGGAGTCTCACTCTGTTGCCCAGGCTGGAATGCAGTGGCACAGTCTTGGGTCACTGCAACCTCTGCCTCCCAGGTTCAAGTGATTCTCCTACCTCAGCCTTCTGTGTAGCTGGGATTACAGGCACTTGCCACCACGCCCGGCTAATTTTTTAGTAGAGATGAGGTTCACCATGTTGGCCAGGCTGGTCTTGAATTCCTGACCTCGTGATCTGCCTGCCTTACCCTCCCAAAGTGCTGGGATTGCAGGCGTGAGTCACCACACCTGGCCATTGATAACTTCTTAAAAGAATATAGTATCTGTTAAACAGATATTTATTACTAATGTATTATCTATAATACATTAGATATTATCTATAATCATAGATATAAATTCATAGATCTGATGGGAGTTTGGAACTTTTTCAATTTATAAAAAGAGTATCAGTCCCAGAGAGATTTAGAAACCAGTTCAAGATAGCAGATTTAGAAGTTAGTAAACTAGATGAACAACAACAAAAAAAGCAATCTCCGATCTGAAAATTATTTCAAGTAACAATAATGTTAAAATGCACAGATTTCTTTCACATGGCATCTCAGAAGACACATTAAAACATGCAATGACTATTTTCAAATGCAAAGATTTCTTGAGGCATATATATTTAGTCTTGCAATAGTTGTCTGAACATTTTGCTGTTAAAATAAAGCAACTAGAGAGAATATTTCTCAGTAACCCTTGGCATTGGCATAGCTCTTAGAACTAGGCAAGAAATAATTCAAAGGTCACTGATAACTAACTAAATATTATGAATTTAGTTCATAAAGGGATGAAAAAGATTTGAGTGAGGTGTTGGCATGCTCCAGTACTCTCTGCTACTCTGAGAACTGGCCTGAAGTTTGTCAAAGAAAGCTAAGGTTTAAAAAATTTATTCTTACTTCTATAGAAAATTCAGTGTCAGGAAAGTCATCAAAATGGGACTCTTAATTTCATATTTACTAATCCAGAAGATTTGACAGTCTTATGAAATAGACTCTTAACTATTGTTTCTCAAGACAGATGGTGCAGCAATTATGGAACTATGGAATGCCAACAAGGAAAAATTACATACATTTATGAAAAAGCCTTACTCTCAATCAGGTTCTTATTGACTGACAAAAAAGTACATAAGAACAAGAACAAAAACCCAACTAGCCTTCATGGTGGCAATGGGAAAGTGGCTGGTACATTTTGGATTTAAGAGAGAAAATGAGATGGAAATTTTTTCTTTAATGGAAAGTTGGAGTGGAAAGAGCAAAAAGATAAAAAGAGGAAACCATAGACATCTTTAAGTTAAAACTGTAATGAAAAGTAATCTAATTGTTCAGCAATATAACAATAAAGAGGACTTTTTCCTTAGTTGTTGGTAGAGAAATAATTTGAAATTGTTAACAGTTAACACATTGTACATTTATTATGTGGTAGGCATTGTTTTAAGTGTTTTCCATATATTTATTCACTTGATCTTTGCACAGCTGTAGAGGAAGGTTCTACTTTGATGCCCATTTTAAATTTTGAGCAAAATGAGCCACAGAATGGTTAAGTAACTTGGTCAACATCATATAAATAGTAAGTGTAGAGAGTGTAGAGCTGATATTTAACCAGAAATTGTGTGGTTCTAGAGTTCACCAACATGGTTCACCTTTCTTTGATAAATGTGAGTCACTAGTAGGTGTCCAGGTTGTGGCAGAGAGATGTAAGTCACTCTGCACAGGGAGACGCAGGGCTGGAGGGACTACCGTTGCCTAGGAGAAGGTCAGGTATGGGAACCCTTGGTGATAGCACAGCCTAGAGACATTGAAGAATTCCCACAGGAAATGGGGATTGATGTATAATATTGCATAGAGAGTGTACAGTGTGAAACTCTCTATACTGAAACATTTGTAACATCTCCAGGCTCTACTAATGCCTTGACTTAGGGAGATGTTCTCTGGGGAACATGAAGATGTATTAAGTCTGCCTTCAAGTTTAGAGGAGGACAACAATGGAAACAGAAGCTGGGCAATTAGTATGTAGATTATACTATGATCACCTGTTGCAGAGAGTCTCCTTTTATTTGCATCTTTCTCAAATCTTTTTCTAAGGGTCACTTTAATTATCAATTTTTTTGTTATCAAGATAGTTTGTGTGTCTCTGGCCCTAGAAATTCTATTCATTCTATTCCTAAGAAAGGAAACAGCCATTGGAATAGTCATAGACTTGGTCACAGGGATGCTTACTGTAGCGTTGTTTATAGAAGCAGAGACTTAAAACCCCCAGATTTTCATAATAAGTAATTTAGTATACCATGGAATACTAAGGAGCCATTAAAAACATTGTAAATGAATATTTAAAACATGAAAACTATTCGAAATAATATTTGCAGAAAAAAGCATGTTACAAAATATTAAATATAGCAAAACAATATTTTCTTTAAAAATGTACTTATATGTACAGAAAAAAGACTGGAAGGACATACTCCAGAATGTTGACAGTGTTTAATTGTGGCTAATGAGATTTCAAGTGAATTTTATTTTATTTTTGGCTTATATGTAAATTGTAGAAAATTTACATTTTCTAAATTCTTTATAATTGGCATATATTATTTACACAATAATAAATACTTCTACAAAATATTAGACCATTATGTTGGATGATGGGGGCTGAGGTCACATGTTGGGGAGAATAAGTTATCTACAAATAACTTAGTCAAGCTGTAAAAGGATTATTGTATTTTCCTCCAGAGCCTTTCTTTGTGTTTTTTTTTTTTTTGAGATGGAATCCCCCTCTGTCACCCAGGCTGGTGTGCAGTGACACAGTCTTGGCTCACTGCAGGCTTGACCTCCCTTGCTCAAGTGATCCTCCCAACTCAGCCTCCTGAGCAGCTGAGACTGTAGGTTTGCCCCACCACGCCTGGCTATTTATAAGATTTTATTTTTTGTAGAGATAAGTCTCACTATGTTACCCAGGCTGGTCTCAAGTGCCTGGGCTCAAGTGATCCTCCTGCCTTAGCCTTCCAAAGTGCTGGGATTACAGCACAGACCACTGTGCCCAGCCCCTCTGGAACCCATTTAGAAAAGTTTCAAGAAGGTAAAAATTTGGAATTTTAATGTTAAAATGCACACACTTCAAAAACAGGTGATGCCTAAAGTATGTCGATTTTCAGGTTTTTTTTTAAGCAAGTGATAGTGGGAGGTGGTAAATACTGAAAAGTCCTTGGGGACTTTCAAAAGGGAATGAAAAAAAGGGGACAAAAATAGGAAGATTAAATTTGCTGAAGATAAACTTCGTCCACCTCTTAAGTTTTCTTTGAGATTATCTTGGTCACCCAGAAAGTCTTCAAGAGAAAACAATATGCTAGAAAAAAGTCCTGGGATCTCTCAATTTCCCCCCATATAGTTTTCACTCTTCAATCTTTCTCAACTTTTCAAGTTTTCCTGTTATCCATTAAAAAATCTATTCTAGAGAGGTTGTGGGGTGGCATGGTATGTTTTCATGCTCTGGGTATGTTTTCATGAATTTTTTTTAAGAACCAGTTTGCCAAATACTGTTCTATGTTCAGTAGAACATTCATCAGCTAACAATCTGGGCAAAATTTTTGAGAAGTTTTAAAAAAATTCTATTTCTACTGTAGGCTTTCACCTGAGAGAAAAAGCTCTCTAATGTTAAAACTAAAGTCCAGCTGTTCAACTTACATGTGGTTGCAGTTGCTGTTGTACATTCAACCCTCCCAGGGTCAATGGATGGGTCTGGGTACCAGGTGTCATTCCTGCAGCAGGATGTAACTGTAGGGCAGGGAAGAAGACTTTCATTTTATTTTTTTCCAGTTTGAATATTTAGGAAACTAAAATGTATTTGCTAAATGTAAAATATATTTAAAGGGAGGATTTGCTATGTAAATACATAGTATTCTGTTGCATGTGTACTTAGACTCAAAGATAAATTTAAAGACTTAATTAGTCTGCTAGTACGACCACAAAGGCTATTGCTGACTTTTCCCCTGAAAAGTTTTTTTGTTGACATTTAACCTATTCTGTTTGAGAAGTACTTAGGCGATTTATTTTATCCTTGCTTTTCCTTTTTGGCTACAACAACAGTTGTTCCTCAAATTTTTCTGATAGCTTTTTTAAAATTAAGAAATTAACTCCTTTAGGTTACCCATGAAAATGATAAGGTTCAGAATAAATATTTTCTCTGAAACATTAACTATATTTAAATTTGACCACTAAAGAATTCCACTCTAAATCAGGAAAGAAACTTATTTTTCTTCCCAAACAGATTATACAGATATTCTATGAGAGGACTGAAGATTTATACAGATATTCGATAAGAAGACACTGAAGATCTTTCTATCTCTTCCAGTTTGCTTCTGTCATTGGGGGTGATACTAGCGATTGTGTTTATGTGGATGTGTGGATGCTGTAGGGGCATTAAGGAAGATATGGTGGAGGAATGGAGAGAGGAGGAGAAGAGGGTAGAGAAACTGGAGAAGGAACGAATTAGATTCATTTGTTTAGAGACTCTTGCTAAGAAAAACTTTTAATGATGTCCAACTCTCTTGGACTCTTCTGTTTTTCAACTTATTTACATGAATATGTGTGTTTGTGTGTTTTCATTTGTGGATATACACACCCATATGCATGCTCCATCCACCGTAACATTAGGCATTATATTTATTTCACAATGGGTATTAAAATGATATTAAAGATTACTTACCAGTTGCAGATCTTGCCCCAGTGTAAGCATCTGTGTCAATGGTATCAGACTTAAAGAAGGGAAGACCTGCAGGGCATTGAAAGTGATGTATGAGACAAGAGGTTGTCTGCTTCCATTGCTCTGTCAGTGGTGGATATCCTCATGTAATTGACACTCCTATCAGAGGTGGATTTACCATGAAGGTAAATAAAGATGAAGCCTCAGGGCTTCTACTAGCATTGCCCACTTTTGGGGCCCTGGGAGGTACCCTAGCAATGTCTTAAGCTTATGGTACTTAACAGCTTAAGAAAATTTGTGATTTACTCTTATTTCTGATCACATTATAAATATTTATTTCAGTACCTAACTTTACATATCTAATTTTGTATTTTTTTTTTTCTTAAAGAAGCTTCCCAAATTGTGTAAGATACAGATTCCTTAAAGAGGGTGAATGGTTCCTGACTTGAGTGTTTTGTAACGTCTGTTGACTGAAGAGAAGACTTTAGATTCTAGTGTTATCTCACTGTCTACTTCACAAAGTGTAGAAGTAGGTAAGTCATGTCCTCCACAGCAGAGGAAGAGTTGAGGTGGGAGGGAGGGTAGTAGTCAAAAATAATGCAGTTTTCAAAAGTATTTAAATATTCTCTGAGGAAACAGATTGAACAGCAACCATCAACACATCAGCAACAATGAAACTTAACAAAACCACGAGGAAATCTGCAGTTATTTTTTTATAGGTCACCTCTGATTCCCTGCTATCACTGGCAAATATTGCATATGATAATACCATAGTATCTTAAGGGCATAGGAGACCAAGCTTCGTAAATAGACGTAGCTATTGCTTTTCAAAGTTGACTAGATTTCATTGCTAAACCAAATTATTATTTAGATAAAAGAACAAAGAATTAGAGTGCTTTACTTTCCCTATTCACATGTTTTGGAAAATTATATTGGTTCTTTTCCTCACTCCCAAACGAAAAGCCTCTCTCTCTTGTTCAGCCTTGTACGGTCTTTGTGTAAATTTTGATTTTAAACCCACCAGTCTTAACGTGTTTTCTTCACTGGTTTGTACATGACTCTTACCTGATTTGACTGCTGTTGGTTTAGTAGTGTTGCCTGATCCGGAGCCAGCTTTGTGGGAGGGAGTCCCAAAGCAGGTTTGAGCTGCTTTTGTGAAAACAAATACATATTCGATGAGGCAGAAATGTGTTTAAGGTTTTGTATCCATTTATGTCCAGGTCACCCCCAATGCAAAAATGTCCATCTTTAGGCTCTGTATGTTTTAGAGTTTAACTCCCTGAAACATTATGTGTATGGTAGGACATGCAATTGTAGAGTGGAAAAATGGCAGCCCAGGAGAGGTGGGATGGTGCGGGCGGGAAGGAGGCTAGGATGCACCTGAGCACATGGGATTTCTTGTGGTGGTTTCTGGCTCCCATTTATTTTCTGTACCTGCCTTTCTCTTTTTCCAGGACATGAATATATAGTTTGTGCCTTAGCTCCGTGCACATTTGCTTTTTCTCAGGGCTGGAGGTAAGCTGCCGTCATTCTTACTACCTTTTCAAGAAGCCTCCCACTTTTGTCATGCCTGCCACATCACTCTTGTAACAGAAGTTCAGTTTTCTTCCTGGCCTGGATATTTGATTAGTGTATTAACAATCACTGAATTTTAGATCTGAAAATACTCCTCCTACACATTTGGTCTAGTTGTATCATTTCATTTAATAGATGAGGCAACTGATGCTTACAGTAACCTGCCCAACGTGACATGGTGAGCAGCAGAGCCAGTGCTAGGATCCCTGGAAGTGCTCTTAGCCTCTGAAGAAGAAAACTTTTCTTTTGGCAGGTTGACTTAGTCTGCTTTTGCTTCTGGAGGCATCCGGAAAGGCACAGGGGTGTGGGCCTCTGGGTCTGCACCAGCCCTTGAGTCACCTAAGGTTACCCTGGAGTAGTTTTGATTTTACGTTGGACTTTCCCCCTTAGTTATAAGAGGAGAAGTTGGGGCTGGGTACGGTGGCTCACTCCCATAATCCCAGCACATTGGGAGGCCAAGGTGGGTGGATCACTTGAGGTCAGGAGTTCAGGACCCACCTGATCAACATGATGAAACACTGTCTTTACTAAAAATATAAAAATTAGCCAGGCATGGTGGTGCATGTCTATAATCCCAGCTACTTGGGGGGCTTGGGAGGCTGAGGCAGGAGAGTTGCTTGAATCCGGGAGGCGGAGGTTGCAGAGCAAGACTCCGCCTCAAAAGAAAAAAAAAAAAGAGGAGAAGTTGGTATTATCCGTTCTAGGAGGTTCCTTTCAACTTTAAGATTCTATATATATACAATTTATTAGTATGTTTTTTTTTAATCTCCCACAATCTATTAGCATAGCAGCCAGAGTGACCCTGTGAAAACAGTGGTCTAATCTTGTCACTCCTCTGCTCAGTCCCTTCAATGACAGCCAATTTTTTTCTTTCTTTGGTTTTTTTTTTGAGATGGAGTCTTGCTCTGTTGTTCAGGCTGAAGTGCAGTGGTGCTCTCTTGGCTCACTGCAACCTCCGTCTCCTGGGTTCAAACAATTCTCCTGCCTCAGCCTCCCAAGTAGCTGAGATTATAGGCGCACACCACCATGCCCAGCAAATTTTTTGTATTTTTGGTAGAGATGATGTTTCACCGTATTGGTCAGGCTGGTCTTGAACTCCTGACTTCAAGAGATCTGCCCGCCTTGGCCTCCAAAGTGTTGGGATTATGGGGGTGAGCCATTGTGCCTGGCCAATGACTGTCAATTTCACTCAGAGTAAAAGCCAGAGAGTCTACAGTGGTCTACAGGGTTTTCATGCTCCTGGCCCCTAGTAGCTCTCTGATCTTTCCCACCTCGTTTCCTCTCCCTCACTCTGTTCTAGCCATCCAGCCTTTTTGTTGTTTCTGGGACAGGTAAAGTCCATTCCTGCTTCAGGATCTCACTTCCACCTGTTCTCTCTGCCTGGAATGTTCTTTCCCCAGACATTGGCTTCACTCTCTCACCTGCTTTTTTACTTGAATTTCTGTCTATTGAGGCCAAACCTGACTGCTGTCCTGAATATGCAGCCTGCCCCTTCTCCGCTGTGCACCACCAGCCTGCTCCACCTTACCCTGCTCTGGGATCATTTTTTCGTAGTGCTCACCATCTCCTAACCTGTCATGTGACCTATTGATTTAGGCTGCTCACCATTTATCATTTGTTTCCTTGTTAAAATATAGATTTCACAAGAGCAGCAATACTGTGGTTTATTCAATGATCCATCCCAAGATAAATCTCTCTTTGGCATATAGTAAGCAAATATTTTTTGAAAGAATAAAATCTTGTTTTCTTCCAGGGTCTTCACTTTCTGTGACTTTGATTTGTCTTATATTTATTTATTTTTTTACTAATTGTGTTTTCCATCTGGTACCTATCTTTAAACTTTTGATCTACTGAAAATAATTGCTAGGCTGTTGTATGTATCCACATTTGCAAATGGATTCATAGTATCCACATTTGCAAATGGATTCATTCTTTATACCTTTATGATAACTCCGAACAATTCATTTACAAATAATAAAAATACCTTGTCTGTGTGTCCTGATGTTTCATTTGGTATTGTTTCTACAGGAATAGACATTTCAGTGTCGTCTCCCTGCCCCACTGGCTCTCTAGCTGCTCTCATTGTCGATTAGCAATCTGCTGTAGCCTGCACATTCCACCTCAGCCTACCTCACATAAGAGCTGCGCTCCTGGAAGGTTTTGCTTGTCTTGAGTTTTCACCAATTATGTGGACATTTAAATAGAGTAGAGAAACTGTATTTTGAAGACTCTTTTGGTAAATGTATTTGGTGAAGTGAAAGAACCATTTGTTTTATTAAAAAACTAACTTCCTACTTTACCTTGTTTAGAAAATTAAATTTTTACAGACAACTCTTTCAAGGAGGACACACACACACACACACACACACACACACACACACACACACACACACTCATGCACGGATGCATTTGGGAGGTAAGAGGAGGTTGGTTACTGTATCTTGTTTCATCTTCCCCCAACATAATCCCACCCTGTTCATTTCCTTCACATAACTAATCATGGTTATTACTTATAATTTAACATTTCTTTAAAAAATCATTTGAGCAAAAAAAAAATTAGCAGGTAACACTGGTGAAAAAAGAATTAGAAAAGTTAGAAAAATAAAAAAATTTATTGATGTCTACAATCCCTGTGAACACCATGAAGGATGATGCCTTTTTTTGTTTACCTTCTCACTATTGTTTCTTTAGCAACTAGCACAATGTCTGGCATATAGAGAGTTTTTAATAAATATTTGTTGATTGGATAGATGCAGAAGTTTTGAGCAAGCTTGAGGCTCAACTAAGAATGTTTTCTTTTATTCTGTTATTAAATAACAAGCCTATTGTAATTTTTTTCTTAATGGTCTTGAACCATCTTGAACAGTCAAAGAGAGGTCCACCTTGAGATCCAAACCATTCATCTCTATGTCTACAAAATAATGGAGTAAGTGTTTGACTTCTAGTGCTTTTTTATTTTTTTATGTGAATACTATTGGTGATGAAATGTTCTAAGTCAAAAATTTTGATCATTTTATGATACCAAATGCCTTTGGTATCATATGATTTGGTGGCCTTTTTAGAATTTATACAGTTTAGATATTTAGTATTTTGAAGTAGAAAAATTAGAAAATATAGTTTACCATTTTATTCATGAGCAAATAACCAGTTACCAAGAACAAAAATTCTTTTTGGAAAATAAGATAATCATTCTCTTAAGCATTCATTTGTCTCCTAATTTCTAGCCTATTGCTCTGCCAAAAAAAACTGACCTTTTACCATGATGGAGTGAATGCATTTATAAGATGCAAGTACATTGAAATATGTACCAATACCTTATGAGCCTGTCATTTTCTGCCTTGGAAAATAAACACGACACTGGAAAGGAATGAGTCACAAAACAGAGCAGTTTTGATGGAGGGCAGGAGAGAGGTAGGTCTGTAACTAGAGACACTGCTGAAGCTGGTTGGCATATAAAACAAGCATAACATACTTACTGGTAATGACTGAGTTGATCCTAGAAGACAAAACAGTAGAATGGTAGTCTTCATGTTTCAAATTGCTACCTACAACAACAAAACAATGTTAATCTTCCACTGTATTTTTTTTCCTTTTGAGAGAAAAATGGTACTTTAAAAACAAATGTTCTCATTGAAACACAGTCAATTAATGTTACCTTTGTGTCCAGGAGGCAAAATGTATAATACTCCAGGTCCAGTTGATTCCTCAAGTTGACTCTCGGGAAAAATTTTACCCTTCAATGATTTTATGTGTTTGTAGAAGAAATTTAAACTCAGTTCCAGGAGACTGGAAACTGAGAGACCAATCAGGGTTTAGCTGTCTGTTAAATCATTTGGTTTCTTTCGTTTCCCAACATTTCATTAGGTGGGTTATTATCTGCAGACATTGTATCACCAAGTGTCTACCATTTGAAAAGAAGGTGCTTCAGGGAGACATGCCTTATGTAATTAAAAAAGATGCAGACAATTAAAAAATGTGAATGCTTCTTCACTTCCATCTTCTTCCCAAATGATTTCTCAGATGTACGTGTTTTAATCATGTAAGTATGAACATACAAATCAAACATCAAAATATAGGGCTCTGTGTGTAGTTTAAAAAATTAACTCTATTATGTAGACTGCCCTCGGACTTATGTTTATTTAACAAATAATGGACAACTTTATGTGTTAGTACATATAGGTTTATTTTATTTAATGGCTACACATCATTATATCATATCACATTTATTTTTGATGAACATTTAATCTATTTTATTTTGTAATTACAAAGATGTCACAAGCACCATTCTTATAAAACCTTTTTTCACCCATGTGGGAGTATTTTTGTAGGTGTTATTCTTAGAAGTAATGTATTAGAGGATACGTACAGTTTATGTTTCAATAAATATGGTCAAATGGTGAATGGTTTGCTTTATATTAAACAGGGGAAATGACACCGTAACCTAAACAAAACATAGAGAATTTTCTGAGATATCTTTTACAAGAAGAACAGTTAAGTGCTACTTAACATTTTACCACAAAGCCCTGGGCTTCACCTGGAATTTTTGAGATGCCACAGAAGGAGTTGGAGGTCTGTTCATCAGTTTCTGAGACCTTATCAATGATGAGCCTGTGTTGCATCAGAATTTGAGATTTGACCTTTAAAAAACAATAACAGAAATACCTATAGAGTGTCTATTAATGGAAAATTGACTGAGATGGTGAGGCTTTTTTTTCAAAGCTTCTCTCTAACTAACTGTTTAATTCATCTACATAATCAATGTTTGTTACTCTGATACTCTGTTAGCAATGAGGAACACTGTCTCGGAGGAGAAACACAAGATCAACAAGTAGATGCAAATATAGGAGTATACACAGGTGTCAGAAAGAGTGTGGTGAATTTTGTTGGGGGCAGAAGGACAAGAAAAGCTTAAAAGAGGAGATCATCCTTGAGTTGAATTTGAAGAATAAAAAAAAATTCATTGAGAACACAAGGAGAGCACCCAACTGATCAAAGGTCTAGATTTGAAGTAGTAACATTATTGTTTTCTGTCACTGAGACAAGATGGGGTGAGGATAGCAGTGGAAGACAGGGTTGGAGATGATATCTAATTTTTTTTTTTTTTATTTTTTA
>PVKP010024462.1:23359-35040 GCA_004027715.1 Plecturocebus donacophilus | reverse complement strand
ATTCCATCTGTCCATTCTATCCATCCATTCCACCCATCCATTTCATCCTTACACTCCATCCACTACGTCTATCCATTCCATCCATCCATTCCATCCATTCCACCCATCCATTCCATCCTCACACTCCATCCATCCATCTATCCATTCCATCTGTCCAATCCATCCAACCACTCCATCTATCCATTCCATCCATCCATTCCACCCATCCATTCCATCCTTCCGTTCCATCCATCCATTCCATCTTTCCATTCCATCCATCCATTCTATCTGTCAATTCCATCCATTTCATCTCTCCACTCCATCCATCTATTTTGTCCATCCATTCCATCCTTCCACTTCATCCATCCATTCCATCCATCTATTCCATCCTTCCATTCCATCCATCTATTCCATCCTTCTATACTATCCTTCCATTCTATCCATCCATTCCATCCTTCCATTCCATCCATCCAATCCATCCTTCCATTTCATCCATCCATTCCATCCTTCTATTCTATCCTTCCATTCCATCCTTCTACTCTATCCTTCCATTCCATCCATCAATTCCATCTGTCCATTCCACCCATCCATTCCATCCATCCACTCCATCCATCCATCCATCCATCCATTCCATCCATCCATTCCATCTATCCATTCCATCCATCCACTCCATCCATCTATTCCATTTATCGATTCCATCCATCCATTCCATCCATCCATTCTATCCATCCATCCATTCCATCCATCTATTCCACCTATCCACTCCATCTGTCCATTCCATCCATTCACTCCATCCATCCATTCTATCTGTCCATTCCATCCATTCAGTCCATCCATCCATTCCATCCATCTATCCATTCCATCCATTTGTGTCTCAATCTGTATCTGCTAGGTACCCCTGTGGGGTAGGCATTCTGCTGGCTGGGGAGGGTGGGGGCCTCAGTCCACAAGCCCAACAGGCCAGGCAGGGGTAAAGGCTTGCACTGGGGAAGTGATGGTGGCATCGGGGAGCTCTGGGGTAAGCCCTGGCCCAGCAGGTGTACATCAGGGAAGCTTTGAGGGTGAAGAGATGTCTCCTCATTTGAACAATGAGTCAGAGTTAGTCAGGCATAACACTGGATGAAGAACGTTCCTGTCACTGAAAACAACATACTGAAGGGTTCATATCTGTGAGGGAGAATGATCCCAGGAGTGACTGTCACTGTTGATATTTTTGACTCCTGGGACTATTGATCACACAGAACCTACCAGGAGCCTCTCTCCTCAAGACCTTCCCCTTCCAATCCTTTCCAAGTTCCCTTGGTTGCTAATAGCACAGCACTGGCCTCTTAACTCGAATCCTGGGCCATCTTCAGTCCCTGTCCTGTGTTTCTATTATACTGCAACCCACGGCCCGCACATGTGTTCCTGCACTGTTCCCAGGTCTTCCCCATCCTCCTGGTAGAAGACTGTCTCTCTCTTGCCACGTGCCTGGCTTGCAGGGGGCTGTCTGTGACTGTCAGCGGAATGAATGAAGAGTGAATGTGCTTGAACCACCATGGACTTCTTGATATACATAACTTCCTAACAGGCATGTTCTTGAGTTTCTGATGCTTCTAGAGTGTTTCTTCCTCTCTTCCAGTCTAGACCATATAAAAATGGAGTTTAACTTTTTAGCTGGCTAGCAAATAACATAGCAATAGTGATTGGAAGCTTTCAGCAATTTCAGAAACACCAGAGAATCCCCAAGGTCAGACAGGATCTGTGGTCCTGGGGAGCTTGCTGGGTGTCCTGGTCCAGGGTTCAGAGTCGGCTTCAGACAGGGAGGGGGCCAGCAGACCCAGGAAGCAGCAGTAGCATGGAGAACATGGTGAGGGAGCAGTGGCTTGAATTCAATTCCCTGGGATGGTTTGGGTCTTTCTAGGAAGAATGAGCCTGAGCCAGATGCCTGAAACACTTGAATGAACTCTCTGTGACCCAGCCCCAACTGAGGGTGGATGTGAGCTTTGTGAACCTCGATGGTAGTTCTATAACCCAGGTCTTGAGAAAATGCTCCCTACAAGTTCATGACCCTAAGGCCTATCACCAAGAGATGGAATCTACAGACAACAGCCTGGCCGCCTGCGACAGCAGCATGCTGACCCACAACCTGCAGCAGACATTCAAGGAAGCTGGCCCCAAATGGTTAGGACTTAATCAGTAAATGCCAGATTCCCGAATTCTATCTCTGCTCTCAACTTTAGGGCAAACAGAGGGAGCCAAATAGACTTCCCTACCCAGTCACACAGGATGCCTCCTGTGTCAGGCAGCCCTCCTCCAGCTTTCCTGGGCCAATAAGCTCCAGCCCCGGCACACCCCAGCCTTTCCCTTTCACCCGCTGAAAGCCTTTCCATTCCCCGCTTGCCAGCTCTTGAGCTAAATTTTGAAATGCTAAAATAATTTTTCTCGGAAATCAACAGGCAAAGGCACATCATGTTGGAGTTCCACTTATCACAGGGTAGATGGTGGCACATTCATGCAGGCATCCGCCAGGGTCGGTCATGTGCGGGCCAGTCTAGCTGCCCACGGGCCATGGCAGCAGCCCCTGGAAGTAGTGAGACTGCCATTCCCCTTGGGTTAATTCTTTCCAGTTTTAGGGATTTCATCCCTTTGTGTAATCTGCTAGGTGGTTGGGATGCAGCAACATCCACAAGAAACTAGATGCTGCCAGGGTGAGAAAACCACTGCAAGCCCATCACATACCTGGCTCTTCCAGAGGGGAGCATGTGTCTGGGTGGAAGGAAGCTGCCTGGTTTACCTGGGTGTGAATACCAAAACTGTGGCCCACATCTGCCCTGAATCAACACAGCTCTACAGAGGTTCTTGATTCCATTTGCTCTGTTTATTTTCTTTCCTGAAAAGCTGCTTCCCCTTGCTTCAAATCCTTCCAAGAAGAGACTAGATCAGGAATGCCAGTTAGTTTGGTCCAGAATCATGGGAGTGAGAAGTGAGGCAGCAAGATGGAAGGGCAGATGGTTACAATGAGAAACCCTAAAGGGATGAGGAGAATTACATATAGAAAAAAAATGTCTGTTTTATTGGAGAGGGCAGATCATGAAGTCCATACACAATGAAAAAACATCAGGACTCATCACCAAGGGGCCAGACTCCAAGATCCAGCTTCCCTCTGGGTGATGGAAAAGATCCCCAAAGATGGTCCTGAGCATGAAGCTCTCCCAAAGCATCTCACAGACAAGGTCAAAGTCATGGGATTAGTATAACATTTCTCACTGTTGTCTGCACATTACAATCACCCAGAGAACTTAAAAAACAAACCTGTATGCATAGGTCCACTGAAACAGGCTCTCTTGGGTGTGGGTGTCTGCAGGTTTTTTAAAAAGCTCCCCACGTGGCAGTAATTTGCAGTGAGGGTTGAGAGTCTCCAGGGTGGAGCAAGGCAACAGGGAAGCCCCAAAGCAGAAGTGGGTACTGGAGTGCGTTTCATCTGTGGCATGCTCAGTTAGTCAGTAGAAGTTGACTAGCGGATGCATGGCTTCTTGGTAGCAGCCATGAACCTCTCTCTTTCCCCTTCCATACCATGCTCCTTGGGGCTGGGCAAGGAAATAGGTTCCCTGAAGTTCTTGGCTGTGTGGAGGAGGGTGGATGCCTGAAAATAACTGGGGTACTAGGAGGTAGGAGAAAGAGGAGCTGGCTGCTGGGAAGGCACCCACCAGCTTTTGCTATGTGCTAGCAGATTTGCTAATCACGAGGTTTTCTCAACTTGCTAGTTTGAAAAGTTCCATGTGTATATGTTGCTACCTTAAAATAAATCTATTGGTTTGGGGTCATGGCTGGGCTGGAGAGGCAGATACATGGCAAATGGCGCCTTTAAGTATCTCCTGTGCAGCCCTCTCAATTAGATGCTGAAATGTTTTTCTCTTGGAACTGAGAGTAGCTTGCATGGAGAACGTTCCCTTTATGTACTTCTGGAGACATTCTCCTAGGAGGGAAGAACAGCACCAGATGGCCTTTGTTAGTTGTGACTCACGTCCTTAAGTTAGACAAACAAATGAAGTTAAAAACTAGGTGGGTTCTGGAACCTCAGATTACTTTTCCATCTGAAGGTCACACAAGGATAGGTCTTTATCATCTACTCTTAGAGCACCAACATACACTGTTTTTCTTACAAAACTATTTCCATAAACAGGCACTGAGGCTGTACAGGTGAAAAGATGCTTAAATTTGTATTTAAGGAGGTTCTATATTGTTGCTTTAGAGGCTCTAGAATCTTATACAAAAGAAAAGACAAAAACCTGTTCATTTATTTTACAAGAATGACCTTGCTTGAGAACTGGCTTGCCATTGGCTAGCATATAGAATTTGCTATGTATGTTAAAAGCTGATTCTGTAAAACCAAGGTAATTAATCAGTTTGACACAGATATTTTCAATGGTTTGTTGTGGATTTTTAACCTTCCTCTCTGCCTGATTAGAATGGGTATGGCTTCTCAACACTCTTAAATATTCCGCTTATAAATCATTTCATTCATTCTAACATATGTCCTCCGTGTCTAACACCGTTATGGGTACTGAGTACCTGGCGTGGAACAAAACAGACCCAAATCCCTACTCTCTCTTTCTTTTCCAAGATGGAGTCTCACTCTGTCGCCCGAGCTTGAGCGCAGTGCTGCGACATCAGCTCACTGCAAACTCCGCCTCCCAGGTTCAAGTGATTCTCCTGCCTCGGCCTCCTGAGTAGCTGGGATTACAGGCACCCACCACCATGCCCAGCTAAGTTTTGTATTTTTAGTAGAGATGGGGTTTCACCATATTGGCCTGGCTGGTCTTGAACTCCTGACCACTCCACTCAAGTAATCTACCCGCCTTGGCCTCTTAAAGTGCTGGGATTACAGGCGTGAGCCACTGTGCCTGCCCTCAAATCCCTACTCTCCTGAAATTACATTCTGATGAGAGGAGAAGGGCCACAAACAATTTAATGAAATGCACAGAATGCTTTGAGAACATGAGTTATGGAGAAAAATCAATCAAGGAAGAGGGATAGGACATCATGCAGTGGGATTTGCAATTAAAAATAGTGGTCAAGGAAGGCCAGGAGGAGACATTTGATCTCTTGACCTTGTGATCCGACTGCCTCGGGCTCCCAAAGTGCTGAGATTACAGGCGTGAGCCACCGTGCCCGGCTGAGAAGGAGACATTTGAGTAAGGAGGTAGATGACTTTCCAGGGCATGCCCTTTGCTCCTGCTCCCCTGCCACTTCGTGGGTTGTTGTCTATGTGACATATCACCTTCATTTGGAAGATTAAATGGGGCTTCAGAGGCCAGGAGCGGTGGCTCTTGCCTGTAATCCTAGCACTTTGGGAGGTTGAGATGGGTGGATCACCTGAGGTCAGGAGTTCGAGGCCAGCCTGGCCAACACGGCAAAATTTCCATGAAAAATACAAAAATTTGTGGGGTGTGGTGGTGCACCTATAATCCCAGCTACTCAGGAGGCTGAGGCAGGAGAATCACTTGAACCCGGGAGGTGGAGGTTGCAGTGAACTGAGATTTCACCACTGCACTGGAGCCTGGGCAAAATAGTAAAACTTCATTTAAAATAAAAAAAAAAAATAGGGCTTCAGAGACAAGTGTCACGCAGTATGAGAAAGAGGCAGACTGGAAAGGTTGACCCATGGACAGCAGCATGGCGAGTGCCTCTTCAATCTTCTCCCTCTTCACAGTTCCAGTGATTTATTTTACTCTCCTCTAATTTCTGACCCACAAATGTTAGTGTTTTCAAGAGTCCACATTTATATTGCAGACACAGATGGTGACTATTAGATTTTAGCAAAGTGGATTGAAAACGATTCACATACAATTGAGGAAGAGGCAAGTTGTCCAACAGAGTTAGATGTAATAGGATGATTCGTCTATGGACAAAGAAGAGCAACTCAAGAAAAGAGCCCAAATGACAGGAATTCAATTCGATTTCTCTAATATTAACCAGACACTTTATATGGGTTCAGCAAAGTGAAAAGCAGGCATCATGGGATAACGAGGTAAACATTAAAAAAAAAAGTGTACTACCTCTTAGAATCATGCACAAAATAGGTTTGTTAAAAAATAATGCAAGAGATCCATAATTGGGAAGCCATATGGCACAGAAGAAGGACCATGGATTTTCAAGCTGGTAGGATCTGGGTTTGAAGCATGATTATGTCTATCGCTTGCTAGCTATGGGACCTTGGACTAGTTACTTAACCTTTATGAACCTTGGTTTCTTCTCCTGCAAAATGGGGGCGATAGGACAGGGTTGTCTGGATAAGACGTAACATAGGTAAAGCACCTACCAACAGCACCAGGTATTGCGGTGATTATAACGGTAGTGATGCATTTATTATTCTTAGCCAAATGAATGCCACTAACAATTTGATTTATTATACTAAAAAATGGCTGGGTGCGGTGGCCCATGCTTGTAATCCCAGCACTTTGGGAGGCCGAGGCGGGTGGATCACGAGGTCAGGAGTTCAAGACCAGCCTGGCCAACATGGTGAAACCCCATCTCTACTAAAAATACAAAAATTAGCCGGACATGGTGGTGCATGCCTATAATCCCAGCTACTCAGAAGGCTGAGGCAGGAGAATCGCTTGACCTGGGACCCAGAGGCAGAGGTTGCAGTGAGCCAAGATTGTGCCACTGCACTCCAGCCTGGGCTACAGAGCGAGACTCTGTCTTAAAAAACAAAACAAAACAAACAAAAAAACCCTCAGAGATGGCAGAGATCTGAATGATTTGGCACATTTTCGGGGCGATTTCAGGGAGGGGGCAAATTTCAACCTGGGCTTTGAAGGATGGATTGATGACGAGAGGGAGGGATGGTAGTCCCTGAATAAAACTTAGAGGTGAGGAAAAAATTTGAAAAAGAAAAAAAAAAAAACACTTATTTAGGCGAGAACTTGGAGAACAGCTTGAATGGAGGTCTTAGGAGTGGGAAAAGAGAAGTAAGGTTGGATAAACTGATATATAACCCGATTGTGGATGGCTCAAAAGAATGTTAGCAGATGTAAATATATTACAGCAGAAAATTATATCCTTGATCCCAGACAAAACGATTAACTCCTTGGTCCTAGACACGTCCAAGAACAACTTCAATAGAGGACCATTTCTTTGGCATCCAGCTTTAGAGTTATGTAAAATCCACTTACAAAACAGTTATCCTAGAGGGGTTAGACTTAAGCATATACATGTTTACATCTAGTAGTATGTTTCTATTTTATACCAAAAATGTGGTAAATTATGGCTACCATTCTCTAGTGGGAATATTTTTTATTACACTTGTATTTTGAGTTTCCATCAGAATGTGAAATGCCTAGCATGGCAGAGGGAGTAGAGATGTAGGTTGACATATGGTCACAAGGCTTAGGGTTTCTTTTTTGATGGTTCCTCTCAAATTTCAAGAATTTACAGTTCTCGGCTGGGTGCGGTGGCTCATGCCTATAATACTAGCACTTTGGGAGGCCAAGGCAGGTGGATCACCTGAGGTCAGGAGTTTGAGACCAACCTGGCCAACATGGTGAAACCCCGTTTCTACTAAAAATACTAAAAATTAGTCAGATGTGGTAGTGCCCTCCTGTAATCCCAGCTACTCAGGGGTGGGTGCTGAGGCATGAGAATCTCTTGAACCCAGGAGGTGGAGGTTGCAGTGGGCTGAGATCACACCACTGCACTCCACACTCCAGCCTGAGTAATAGGGTGAGAATCCATCTCAAAAAAAAAAAAAAAAAAAAAAAGATCTTATAGTTCCAAGAACCTCAGCTAGAATTCTTTTGCAGTTCATATGTGATTAAATATTTTTTCTTTCCTCTGTCTCTTTCATGTCTTTTTTTACTCTATAATAATGTGCCTAGAATGAGATACTGCATCAAGGCAAGTTTATTTTCAGTGTGTCAAGAAAACATTAAAAGAGTATTTGTCTGATGATTGCATTGGACACATTTTGTAAAATACGTGAATCCCTTCTACCTGGGATGTCAAGAGACTGTTCTTTTGCTGGGAGAATGGACTAATCTTTTGCATCAGCTCAAAGCTGCTTTGGGGAGTGTTTTGGATACAGTATATGTATTGCTTCATTTAAATGAGAAATAACCATGGTCTTTAACAAATAATCTTGTTTGACAAATCTGACCCTGATGGTGTGCTAGTTTGCAAAACCTTCCCCTTCTGCTTTGGGAAAACTCATCACTGTCTCTCTATCCCTCCCTCTGCAACCAGCCTCTGTCTACCCCCAAGCCCAGCTCCTTGATGGCAGGAGTATAACCACAGGGGCTGAATCAGAGCCAAACCCTTTGCTGCTGCTTTGAAGAATTTTTGTTCTGGATTTAGAATCCTACACTCTAAATACATTCGTTGGTTGGAATTCCTGATTTCCTTCTGCTAAGTCTCCTGCCTTCCTCACTGTACTCCACTGTTTGAAAAAACATTTCAACATCTCTCCACTGCCTACCAAATAAAAGTCTAAATTCCTTAACCTGGTACTTCGCACCTTCATGGTCTTACCCCACCACTGTCCTTCATGTGTCCCATCTATAGACACACTTGCTACTTGGGGCTATTTCTAGTATTTGCATCAGTTTCCTGGGTCTCTCTGGCCAGGTGCACGTCTCATTATTAGAAGAAACCTCTCTTTACTCTGAAGGCATACATATCACACAAACTGCCAATTTACCAGTCTCTCCACTCATTGACAAATAGCCGACATTTACAAATAGTATCTTGGATCATTAAGTCTTCAGGAATAGTTTACAATGCAATCAAAAGCAGCACTTTTTAAGGAAGTTAAAACGATTCCTTATTACTTTCCACTGGGTATTCAATTAATTTTTTCATCTTAGTCTAGATTGTAAATGTTTTAATGACAGTCAGCATGTCTGTTTCACCTCCATTGTCACCACAGGGTCTAGCACAGGTGTGGTGGAAGAGTGGGAGCCTAAAAATTCTTTGTTAGGTCTCAGCTCTCCACCCTGGATCCACCACTACCTGCTGCTGCCCACAGTCCAGTGCCAAAGAGAAGAAGAAGAAAAAAAACAGGCAAACAAAACATTCTACAGAGACTAAGACTGACTTATTCTGCAAAGTCTGACTGTAGCCTCCTAAACCCTAGCCATTGGTGACATGGCCCAGGTGGGAAACTGTACATCATCCTTGGGAGGGCAGCACAGCCATCAGCAACTTGAATGCAGCTATATTGGGCAAGAAAGCTTTAGGGTAGAAGTTGGGGAATTAAGGCAATGCAGTTCCCTTCTCCAGCTGAAAAGAAAATGCACTCATTGAAATATACAATCTCAAAAATGCGATTCTACCTAGCAGAGTGATCTGTAACCTTTTTGGCACCAAGGACCAGTCTTGTGGAAGACAACTTTTCCACAGACTAGGGGAGTGCAGGATGGTTCTGGGATGATTCAAGCATATTCCATGTATTGTGCACTTTATTTCTATTATTATTACATTGTAATATATAATGAAATAATTATACAACTCACCATAATGTAGAATCAGTGGGAGCCCTGAGCTTGTTTTCCTGCAACTGGGTGGTCCCAGCTTGGGAGCGATGGGAGATAGTGACAGATCATTGGGCATTAGATTCTCTAAGGAGCATGCAACCTAGATCCCTCACATGTGCAGTTCACAATAGGGTTTGTGCTCCTATGAGAATCTAATGCCGCTGCTGATCCGACAGGAGGTGGAACTTAGATGGTAATGTGAGCCATGGGGAGTGGTTGTAAATACAGATGAAGCCTCACTTGCTTGCCTGCTGTTCACCTCCAGCTGTGTGGCTCAGTCCCTCACAGGCCATGGTAGGTGTCCATGGCCCTGGGTTGGGGACCCTTGACCTAGCAGACTGATTCTACCTACAAGGTTTTTAAGATGATGAAATAAACCTTGGAGATAGTGAAAAAAAAAACACTACAAAAAGTGTTTTGATATCTTAATTTTTGTATTGAAAAATTATAAAAATTTCCCTCTAATTCACTTTTATGATAAAGATATAGGATCACAATATGAGGATCTTTTCTATGGGATTTTAGCCTCAATCTATTTTGCCAGAATAAAATATGCAAGAGTCTTCAAGAAATGTAAAGGGAAAAGTAGTTCTTAATTACAGAGTATATTTTCCAGGCATCATTGCTGTCTAGCATATTACTAAATACAAAGTCAACTCAATCAATATGCTTTCTTATCTATGTTAATAGCTGATTTATCAGTCCCTCCACTCATGGACAAATGGCCTACATTGACAAACAGTATTTTAGATAATAAATTCTTCAGGAATAGCTTGCAATGCAATCAAAAGCAGTGCTTTATGGGGAAGTTGTTAAACTTTCAGAAGAGGTTCTAATTCCCTTTCCAATGTTTTGATTACTCATAACTCGGAAAATGTAGGGCAGAATGGGTAAGCTGAGTTAACAGGAGAGCGGGTTTATTCCTTTGATCTGTTCTTTTCTGACCATCATTCTGCTGCAGAGAAAGAGAGTGGTGTTCTTCTCTTCCCTCTGCCCTCTCATAATAAATCCCTCTTGTCACATGGAGATTGAAACTCAAGAGCAGAATGTAGAATCTTGATGAGTTTGTAGCTCCTAATGGAAGGAAATATGTAATTACCCATTCGGACCATGAAACTCATTTGCAAAGGTTAACAGTGTTCCTACAATTTACATGCCATGCCACCTGCTTTGTTAAAAGCATGCCTAATTTGAATGCTTTTGGGTAGGTGGGACTATCCAGGATCCTAATTGTCCAGACACCTAGCGAGAAACACCAAAACCAGTTTAGGAAGTTTCTGCCCCTTTGAGATTCACTGAACAATCAATCTGAGGCATACTTTGCTTGCTTTTTGTTTTCTCAGATGCCCTCAGATAGCTTTTCCCTTCCTCTTGTTTACTGCCTATTTATTAGACAAAAAAATCACACAGGCTCCACAGATGGGTTATGCTCATTAACACCCATCATATGCACATTGAAGGGTGTGAACATTCACATTGCTAATGAAATGAGGATAGCGAGAGGCAGGGCAAGCCAAGCGGGCGACATCAGGGTGACTTCTCTGCAGGGGGCAGTTTGATGGATGTGGAATGTGAGCCAACTAGCTCAGGTCTCTTTCACAGTAGCTGATCGATCTGCAAAAAACTCTCCTGATTTTAAGATCTAGGCTCTACCGGAGGCAGATCTTCAGAGTAGTGGCCATCCCAGGCACCCTCCCAAGAAAAGCATTTCAAAAGCGGATGTGTCTGAATGAGAATTTGATGAAAGGGCCATCCCTTTGGGATAAAGAAGCATGCTAGCCATCACCTTGGAGGAAGATGGATTTAGAAATGAGCTCAGGGAAACCAAGACTTTATTTGCTGTTACAGCAAACTTGTGCTGTGGACACTATAGGAGGTGTGAATCCCAAGCAGGCTCTAACATAGCTTTGATACCAAGATCGGTAACAGGACTGCAGTTTACCTTAATAAGATGGATTCTTTTTTAATTAAAAAAATTTTTTTTTTAGAAACCAGAGTGTTGCTGTGTTGCCCAGGCTGATCTTGAACTCCTGGCCTCAAGTAGCCTTCCCATCTCAGCCTTCCAAAGTGTTAGGATTACAGGTGTGAGCCATGGCACTTGGTCTGATTCTAGATTTCTAGTACGCTTCCTCAAAAGAATCAAACCATGATATTGATATATATATATATATATATATATATATATAT
>PVKP010024462.1:0-23259 GCA_004027715.1 Plecturocebus donacophilus | reverse complement strand
CACGCCTGCTAACTTCGTATTTTTAGTAGAGACCGAGTTTCACCATGTTGGTCAGGATTGTCTCGAACTCCTGACCTCAGGTTATCTGCCCACCTTGGCATCCCAAAGTGGTAGGATTACAGGTGAGAGCCCCCATCCCTTGCTGACACCATAATTTTTAAATTGCTCCTTCTTTATTGTCAGGCAGGGAGATGGCTTCTACCATTACGCAAATACATTTGGAACCTACGGAGCTTTGTAATGACCCCATCGGGGCTTCAGAAAAAATACAGGCTGTCAAATGAGGCTGAACTCTTCCAGATAAATGGACTGGGAATGGCAACCCCACATTTTTGTTTATTTGTTTATTTGCTCTTAAAGTGAACTGTCTTTTCTTGTGGAGCCTTTGATAATATATACACTGTTGCCTCCAGAGAGAGCTACTGGGGATCTTTGCTGCCCTGCAAAATGAGATTGCAATAGGCTTTTTGACTTCTCATATCCTCCTATTTATCTGCCCTCTTGCCAATATGCATCTAGCTGCTTGTTCTTACTGTGATCGATATTTCCACTTCTATTCCTTCTAGAAGACTCTTCTAATTTGTGTTGGATCTTGCAAGGCTGGGAAACCAGTTAATGATTTCTGTTAGAACTTTGCATTAAACAGGTGTAAATAAGGCCTGTGTGGGTATTGTTTGTGCCTACCTAGTTTTCTGCCTCTGAGATCCTCACATCCCCATTAAGCACCATGTAAATGTATAATTCCTTCCTAGAGTCTGGTGCCAATCATGACCGTGGGCAGTAGACATTTACCTTGCTAATGGTCATGCTCTGAATCTGACACAGGCTTCCTGCGATCCTGGAGACCAGCTTCCCATTTCTAATTCCAGATGCTCTATGTAGATTGTTAACCTCTTTCTTGTTCTGAAAACCCTTAGGTGTTTGGGACAGGGTTCCTACCACATTCTTCCCATCTATTTTTTTTCCTCCACTTTTTTTTTTCCCCTTCCCTAGCAATGAATATTCTCTTTGATTTAAGAAGGATGCTCAGGAGAGAGCAATCAGTACTTAGTCTGACAAAAAGCAGGATCTCAGCATGTGTTTGTTAAATGAAAGCATAAATAATAAGTATGAATATACTC
The DNA here is from genome assembly GCA_004027715.1 of Plecturocebus donacophilus. Classification (NCBI taxonomy): domain Eukaryota; kingdom Metazoa; phylum Chordata; class Mammalia; order Primates; family Pitheciidae; genus Plecturocebus; species Plecturocebus donacophilus. Next base: position 22,138 of record PVKP010024462.1, on the reverse strand, counting down.
CAGCCTAGACATTACTTTTAGAAGCTGTCTGTGGTTGAAGGAATACATTTTGTCTTAACCACAGGTTTTTATATGTAAAAGTCTGTACTGAATTTGGTCAGGTGGTAGGCAAAGCAGGACTTATAAAACCCAAGCACATTTATGAAAACAAAATTTCCAAGAATGGGGCTTTATCAAGGCATTCTTATTAGGCTAGAAACGTAACTGATAGGTTTAAAATATCAACAAAGATATAATCCATAAATGTTTCTGATTGTTTTTCCTGCTACTATTCTGTCTATAACCAGAGCAATTAACACATTTTCATCTCGAGTAAAGGCTTTGGTTCAAATAAAATGATTTCCAAATTGCAAGCCTAAAGGCAAGAGAGGCGATGCTGTGCAGGCATGAATCACTGCGAAGGGCACTGTATGTGAGAGGGCCTGGATGGGAACTACATACTATAGTCTTATCATTCAACAAACAAATATGCTCAAAGAATCAATGCACTTAAACCCATTACTGCAGTGTTTCCCTTTATAGAGAAGAATTCTAGAAAATCTAGGCTTATAAACTAGATTTCAAACTTCTAAAATTGGATCCACTTTTTTTTTTTTTTTTTTTTAGACAGAGTCTCGCTCTATCGCCCAGGCTGGAGTACAGTGGCGCGATCTCGGCTTACTGCAACCTGCGCCTTCTGGGTTCAAGCAATTCTCCTGCCTCAGCCTCCTGAGTAGCTGGGACTACATGCGTGCACCACCACACCCAGCTAATTTTGATATTTTTAGTAGAGACGGGGTTTCACCATGTTGGCCAGGATGGTGTGAATCTCCTGACCTTGTGATCTGCCTGCCTCAGCCTCCCAAAGTGCTGGGATTACGGGCATAAGCCATCGTGCCCAGCTGGATCCACTTTTTAAAAAATGCCAATTTAAAAATGGTACAGATGTGTAGGTATGCTTGTTCTTAGCCATGGATATGGGCAAGTCATCGGTTAAGCTTTCTGTAGTTGTTGAGAATACAGTTGATTTTGAAGTTTCTCCTATACTTGTTTACTTTTTTCCAAGTTTTGTGCAGTGAACATGTATCAATGTTATAGTTCTATTTACATATAATTATATGTAATCCTATGACATACAGTTCATATACAACTACATATAATTTTACATTCTCTCTGGAGCATTACTTCTTAAAGTGAGAAGAAAATTCACAGTGAGGGAGGAAGAAAGTTCATATAGCACAAAAACATGAAATTCATTTTAATAGTAAGGGACCTCACTATTTAAAAAAATTACTTGTGAACTTCTTAGCCAAGAAATTAATTATTTTGAAAAGCAAATTGGAAATTATGTCATGACTCCAGCTTTAATAAGTCAGAATATTCTAAAATGAGGCTTTTATATGTATCCTTTTTTTTTTTTTTTAAGACAGGGTCTTACTCTGTTGCACAGGCTAGAGTGCAGTGGTGTGGTCTTGGCTCACTGCAACTTCCATCTCCCAGATGCAAATAATTCTCCTGCCTCAGCCTCCTCATTAACTGGGACTACAGGTGTGCCACGATGCCTGGGTAATTTGTGTGTGTGTGTGTGTGTGTGTGTGTGTGTGTGTGTTTTGTAAAGACGGGTGGGTTTTACCATGTTGCTCAGGCTGATCTCAAACTCCTGAGTTCAGGTAATCTGCCCATCTCAGCCTCCCAAAGTGCTGGGATTACTGGCATGAGCCACTATGCCCAGCCTGTATGTACATCCTTCAGACTTTTTCTAAAACAGAAGTGCTGAAGGATTCCCATTAAAGACAGTGGATTGAACACATACACTTACCACTGCTGCTTCATGAATCCTGTGAAAAGGGGAATGGAGTGTTAAGATATATGAAGGTGTAAGAACAAAACATAAGGAAGGGGATGATAAGAACTTTTTTGAAGCTGAAAAACAGCAGAGCCATCTTAAGTGGCAGCATATCCAAGGACAGATGCTTGCGCTGAGGTGGAGAGCGTGGAGCAGCAGTCCCGTTTGTGCTGCAAAGCCCCCATATTTGTGCAGCTGATGGCAAGAGTTTCCACTGGATATGTGTGTTTATGTGAAGCTAAAACAGAAGAACTCCCTGGAAGCTTGTTAAGAACATTTATATCTCCAGATCCCTACCCTAGGTGTCTGTCCTCCCCTCACTCTGGCAGAAGAGGAAAGATGTAATCCCTGGAGAGGATACAGTGCCTCTCAGTTGATGGACTCTAGGCATGGGGGGCAGGGGGTCTGTACCAAATTCAGTCAACATTTACACACTGAATGTTGAAACCCACAGTCCTCTTCCTTCTTAGCTGTGAGAACAATGACAGCCAGGTACAGAGTAGAAAATTCTTCTCTGGAGCTTTCGATCAACCCAAGAGAAAAATCTTAGTAATGCAACATCAGGGGCTTCCCAATGAAGTAACTCAGCCACTGAAGCCCACGGCTGACAGGCCCCATTTGTGTGCACAGAACTTTCAGCCACATTTTTAGTGCCTCAGTCTCACATGTGGGTGTCAGCTAAAGGGGAACTGGGCATTTGAGGACATGTCTCAAACACAGGAGAAGAAAAAAAAAAACACCAAAATCCACATAAACACACACACACACACACACACACACACACACACACACACACACACACAAAGCAACCAACCAATGAAAGCTACTTGAAGGAAAAAGAGGGTGAGTAGGGAAAGAAACACTTGGGAGAAAACCTTCCGAGAGATAACATTGCTTCCGTGAAATGAGAACAAATGATATATATATAAAAAAGGAACATTCAAAGAACAAAAAAACACGCTCTTGGAAATTCAGGACATGAAAAGGAAGTGAAAAACTCAATGAGAGTTTAAGAAAAGTAAATCTGAGAACATTTCAGAGAACAGGGAAACAAGAGACAAAGAAATTGAACAAATGAAAGAAAAGATAAGAAAATGATAGGATCACTCCATGGGGTCTGACAGCTGAATAACATAAATTCTGGGAAGAGAGAACAGAAAGTGAAAGAGAGGAAACTGTTCCTCAAAATCTATTCCTAGAGTTTGAGAATGGCTTTCCAGATTAAAGGGCCCTGTGTGTGCTTCAACAGAAAGGGTCAAAATAGACCCATATCAAGTAATATTCATGAGATTTCAGGAAACAACGATGAAGAAAATAACCTAAAAGCTTCCAGAGAGAAAAACAGTGAGTTCAAATAAAGGACTGAGAATGAAAATGGCATTGAATTTCTTGAGAGCAACACTATTGACAATAGACAAATTCCTTCACAATTGTGAAGGGAAGTAATTTCTAAATAAGAATTCTGTATTCAGTCTGACTTCAATTAAACATAAGGGAGAATAAAGACATTTTCAGACTTGTAATATTTCAGAAAATGTGGTTCCCATGCACTTTTTCAGGAAGCTACAGAAGGATGGCTCCATTTAAAAAAAAAAAAGGAAAAAAAAAAGGGACTAAATCAACCAAGAGAAAGTCATGGAAGCCAGGTAGGAGGCGGGTCTCATGCCATCCAGAAGCCCAGGTTATCTATGATGATGGAGAAGAGATATGGTTTGCCTGTGTCCCCTCTGCAAATCTCACCTTGAATCGTAATCCCATGTGTCAGGGGAGGGTCCTGGTGGGATGCTTGGATCACAGGGGCTGATTTCTCCCTTGCTGTTCTCCTGATAGTGTGAGTGAGTTCTCAAGAGATCTGATAGTTTAAAACTGTGCGGCTGATCTCGGCTCACGGCTTTCTCCTGCTTTGCAGAGGTAAGACGTGCTTGCTTCCCCTTCGCCTTCTGCTGTGATTATAAGTTTCCTGAGGCCCTTTAGCCATGCTTCCTGTCAACCCTGCAGAATCCAGTCAATGAAACCTCTTTTCTTCATAAATTACCCAGTCTCATGTAGTTCTTTATAGCAGTGTGAAGACAGACTGATACAGATGCCCAAGGCCTGTCCAGCCAGAATGCTCTGGGGTAGATGTCTCCAGGAAAATGAAATGGAGACTCCTTCCTCTTCTATTCGCTGCAACACGTTGAGGGAAGATTTTAAACATTGAGAGAGAGCTTGAGTTTCAATTCATAACCAGTTCACAAAAAATTAAGCAAATGAAAAGTAGCAAGATAATGATTATCTTTAAGGAAAACAAAATAGTGTGTAGAAAAAGAAAAATTTTTTTTTTTTTTAAATTTAGAGACAGTCTTGCTCTGTCACCCAGGCTGGAGTGTAGTGGTGCTATCATAGCTCGCTGCAGCCTCCAATTCCTGAGATCAAGTGATCCTCCCACCTTAGCCTCCCAAGTAGCTGGGACTACAGGTGCATACCACAACACCAAGTTAAGGGTTTTTTTTTGTGTGTGTATTTTTGTAGAGACAGGATCTCACACTATGTCGCTCAGGTTGGTCTTGAACTCCTGGCCTCAAGCAATCCCTAACCTGTGCCTCCCCAAGCACTAGGATTATAGGAATGAGCCACCATGTCTGTCTGGAAACATAGTTCTATTGTGTGGTTCAGTTATGAAAAGCATGATGATGTAAACACTGTATACGTATCTACCCAAAGCCAGTAAGCCATCCTACTGGAAAGGTGAAGGTAATGGAAACACGTGGAGGGGAGGAGGCCATGGAGGAGAGTTATTGACTGTGAAAGAGCCTAATTCTCAACTTCCACAGTTGGGAGTTATCTAGCAGTGCATGATTAAAAACAGAAACTCAAGGAGTAGCCTAGGAGATGTTAAAGTACAGCCCACCTTGCAGCCACCTGTGTTTGTAGATAAAGTTTTATTATCACACACACACTCAGTTACATATTGTCCACAACTGTTTTTGTGCTACAACAGCAAGGTAATTGCAAGAGACTATGGCTCTCAAAGCCCAAAATATTCACTGTTTTGCTCGTTACAAGAAAAGTCTGCTGACCCCTCAAGTAGCAGGTGAATATCTTTAGAGGATTAAAGACAAATGCCAAAAGAAAAAAAAATCCAAAAATTCGGTAGTTTTTCCTAATAAGCCATATCGAACTATTTGACACTTTAAACAAGGTGATCTTATTACTTTAATAAAAAATAAAAGCTAAGTAAAAAAGAAGTGTTAATAGGAATTATCAGAGGCAGCATTTTTCTCCAGGAGGGTAACAAAATATGAAAACAAAGTTATCTCCCTTCTTGGATGTGTTCCCTCTTTCAATTTTTGAACAATTTCTTTGCTTACAATCCAATTTCCTGCTTTGAACCAATCAAGTTTCCTCTCTTTTGCCTTTTCTATTTTTAGTTTTGGTTAAAAACCAAGGCAGGAAGCAAGTAGTCAAACATAAGGTTTTAAATGACTTCTATCCTCTGAATGTATCTAGGGGATACTACAAATCTGGAGGTTGCAGATTTGTAGATTCCCAGGCAATCCACAACTTCAAAGAGTTAGCTTAACAGATTTTATTTACTCAACCAAAAGTTTCTCATATTTCCTTCAAACTTCGACTTACTTATCTTAAAAGGGTGCAGTGGAGACTCACATTTTACCCAGTGACAGCTTTCCTTCCTAATGTAATCTTGAAGTGGAAAAGCATCCATAATTAATCTGGAAGCGGGCTGTCTTAGCCATAAAACAGGTTTCCAATTTAGACTTAATCTGAAAGGTCATTTTCTATCCACAGCTTCAAGATAAACAATAAGGACAATTTCAAGAAAATGAGCTTTTCTTAATATGTGCAATGTCTGATAATTTATTGATACTATCATCCAGAGATGATGGTAAATATTTCTATTCTTGAGTCTGGAAAGTGAAAAAGAAGGAGTTATTCTCACTACTGCATTCTCAGGTTCATATGTATGACCTTACTCAGCAGAAATTCAGCTGCAACACAGCCAAGCTTATAGGCCCTGAGGGACTCATGCATAAGGAGAGCTTGACCCTGAGTCAGCTGGCCAGGGCCCAAGCTCCTAAGAGAGGATGCGCCCTTCCAGCTCTCACGGTGTGTTGGCTGTCCACCTACGCTTCTCTGCCTGGCTATGTGACTTCAGTATGTTCAGCAGGTGTTTACTGAGCACCTTCTATGTGGTTAGCTCTGCATGAACCTCTGCGAAAATGCCAATCTACCTTGTATTCTCTACCTGGAAGATGAATCACTTCCATTTAGTTAAAGGAAATCCTTTGTCTTCAGGATCAAGTTAAATTTCATGAGTGGGAATAAAAGTTTTTTTCAGGATGTATGGGAACGCAGTTACCATGGTGTATTAGTCCATTTTTACACTGCTATAAAGAAATACCTGGAGGCTGGGTGCGGAGGCTCATATCTGTAATCCTAGCACTTTGTGAGGCCAAGGCGGGTGGATCACCTGAGGTCAGGAGTTTGAGACCAGTCTGACCAACTATGGTCAATGTGGTGACACCCTGTCTCTACTAAAAGTACAAAAATTAGCTGGGCACTATGGCAGGTGCCTGCAATCCCAGCTACTTGGGAAGCTGAGGCAGGAGAATCACTTGAACCTGGAAGGCAGAGGTTACAGTAAGTGGAGAATCTGCCACTACACTCTAGCCTGGGTGACAGAGTGAGGCTCAGTTTCAAAAAAAAAAAAAAAAAAAGAATACCCGAGACTGGGTAATTTATAAAGGAAAGAGGTTTAATTGATTCACAGTTCCACATGGCTGGGGAGGTCTCATGAAACTTACAATCATGGGAAAGGGGAAGTAGGCACGTCTTACATGGTGGCAGATGAAAGAAGCGAAAGCTAAGAGGGAAGAGCCCCTAATAAAACCATCAGATCTCGTGAGAGCTCACTCACTATCCTGAGAACAGCCTGGGGGAAGCCACCTTCACGATCTAACCACCTCCCATGGGGATTACAGTTCGAGATGAGATTTGGATGGAGACACAGAGCCAAACCATATCACACAGCATAGGGGATACCGAGGGCAGAGGAGGAAAGGGTGCAGCTCTGGGAGACTGAACAGGGCAGGGCAAGGGAAAAGGAGGCACACAGTACTACAGTGTGAGCTCTGATATTCATGTGGTTCTAGGGTTCATGCATTAGACTTTCCATTTTATTTTCTTGTCTCCTAACCAAGTTCAGCCCTTCTAGTCTTAATCTACAACTGAACTTTTACAACATTCCCCTGGCTGGTCTCATTGCCATTAGAAGCTCAGTTCTTTAACTCATTATATACCTGACTGCTAGCTAGATTTTCTTACATGTCCTTTGTACATTCCCCAACCTGCTAGATGAGCCACTAAAAAAGTGGCCTTCACAAGGACAGGTTCGGGGCTTGTCACTGCTGGAGTCAAGCATCCAGCACTGGACGGGCAGCAGGAATCCCATGTGTCTGCTGCCTGGAAGGCAAAGAGAATCACAGAGTTTTCCAGCTGGAAGAGCAAGATCAGCTCGGCTGTGCTTCCATCTTGTAAGGGAGCTAGGCTTGGTGTCATACAGCAGGAACTGAGGTCCTAGTGATTAGCCAAGGCCACAGAGCTGGTTTGTGGATGGACCAGGTTTCTTGTCCAACAACACTCTTCCATTCAGAGTCCCTCCAGGTCTTCCATGGGTCCTCCTCAACGTTTCACTCTGACACAGAAGCCTTCTACCATCAACAGATTCATCTTGTTGCTGTTCCATGCCCCCCTGGTGTGGTGACGTCTGCTCACCTTTGTGAAGACCATCCACTGGCACAGACCCACGTCCAAGCTAGATATTTCTTTAAGTGGGCATTATCCAGTTCTACCTCCACAAAACTGTCCTCCAGATTTCTGCTCTATCCCTTGTCAAGGAGAATACATATTTATTTTTCAAAAATCACTAATTGGGTACTTAAAACATTAACCAGAAGTATTTTACATTTTATTCCTGCATTTCATCTCTCCCACTTGATGATAAACCCTGTGAGGACAGAGGGTATGTTTGGACATACAGACTTGCAGGGTTGAATGCATCCTTGGAATCCATCTGTTTCTACACATTTATTTCACAGATAATGTCACTGAGGCACGGAGGAAGGAAACGGCTTGCCCATGGTCTTTGTTTTCAAATGTAGTAAAAGGTACCTAACATAAAATGGACATTTTAATCTGTTTTTAAATGTACAAGTCAGTGGCATTAACTGCATTCACATTGTTGTGCACCATCACCACCATCCATTTGTGGAAGTTTTTCATCTTGCAGAATTGAAACTCTATAACCATCAAACAATAACTGCCCATTGTCCCTCCTCCCAGCCCCTGGCAGCCGCCATTTGACTTCTGTGTCTATGATTTTCACTACTCTAAGTATCTCATATAAATGGAATGATACAGTATCTGTCCTTTTGTAACTGGCTTATTTCACTTGACATAATGTGAACCACCCATGTTGTATGTATAGACGACATTTTGCCTATCTATCCATCGATGGACACTTGGGTTCTTTCCAGCTCTTGGCTATTGTGAGTAGCCTAGGGTCTTTTAGTGATCTTTTTCATGCTTAGCATAATGTCCCTCAGAGTGTGGAAATTCAGTAAAAAAAATTTGATATGATTATAGTCTTAGCTAGCCCCTCAATCTTATAGAGAAATGAAGATTTGAGCCTATGAAACAAAAGACTATCCCTTTCTGTAATACAGTTCATCTGATGATCCTCTCCAAATGCAATCAATATTTAATCATAACATATAGCTAGCATGAAAGTATGATTTTTCTTTTTACACATGTATTTATCTTTTCACTTGTATTTCTATGTATATTCCAGAGAGTAGGAAATGTGATTCAGAACTTCTCTCTAAAGTAAGGTTGTTCCCTAAGAATCCTTGGTCCAGGGCCATATCATGAAACCATAAGGCTTTTAAGAATACAATGTCAAGGATTTTCTTTGACAAATCTCATTTAGCATACCTCCTGCGGGGTTAGAGAAAGAGAACAATTCAGCAAAATCACTAGAAGTACCTTTCTTTTTTCCATTTCCATACACCCCTTCTGTATAGATGTGTGTCTTTGAAAATCCATTATCCCTATTCAACTCTCAAGGTGAATTCAAGGACAGAAGCCTCTTACTATGAGCATGAAGTTTAGTGGACATTTTTTTACCTTCTTACACAAGCCTACATTCAACATCAAATCAATTCATTTGGTAGTTATTATTTAGTGTTAGCTCTCCAAAGTGAGTTTAAATCTCTTTTCTTAGTTAAGAGAAATGGAAAAATCTTCCTCTGCCAGTTGCTCACAATGATCTCTGTATTACCAGGAGCTTATTGAGCTCAAAAACTGACTGGGCAAAGAGTAATAATTGTTTTGTGCATTTCTAGAGCGCATTAAACTTTTCAAATCATGCTTCACATCCAATATTTCTTTTGGTCTCTGAAATAATTAGGTTGGGAAAATAAGTCTGAGTTAATGATCAGGCCAGTGGAATGAGGCGGAAGCTGAGGCCGGAGGGGAGCAAAGTGTTGAGGGTCACACAGCAGCGATCGCCACAGTGGCTAGTAAGAAAAAATCATTTTGACTGTGATCTGTGTGCCCCTAGAAACGACCTAGAAACATGTGGTCATCAGAGGTGCATCCGGTCCTGTGCAGAATCCCACCTGCCTGGCCTCAGCTGGCTCTGCCCCGGCTTCCTGGCTCATGAGAGCTTTCTCTGGTCCAGGCAGAATGCCTTCCTCTAGTTTCTGACGCAGCACACCTTGTCCCAGCCATTTTCTTTTCTTTTCTTCACCTGGCTACTTCTACTCATTCTTAAAAAATATTTTTAAAAAGTGGGCCAGGCACAGTGGCTCACTTTAGGAGGCCTCGGTGGGTGGATCACCTGAGCCCAGGAATTCAAGACTAGCCATGGGCTACTTAGTGAGACCCCCGTCTTTATAAAAAATACAAAAATTAGCCAGGCGTGGTGGTGTGTGCCTGCAGTCTCAGTTACCTGGGAGGCTGAGGTGGGAGTATTACCTGAGCCTGGGAGGTTGAGGCTTCAGGCTGCAGTGAGCTGTGATTGCACCACTCCACTCCAGCCTGGGTGACAGAGTGAGACCCTCTCTCGAAAAAAATATATATGTCTATATGTCTGTGATGGTTAATATTCAGTGTCAACTTGATTGGATTGTTCCAATCCTTGGAACAACTTGATTGGATGCAAAGTATTGATCCTGGGTGTCTCTGTGAGGGTGTTGCCAAAGGAGATTAACATTTGAGTCAGTGGGCTGGGAGATGCAGACCCACCCTCAATCTGGGTGGGCACTATCTAAGCAGCTGCCAGTGCGGCTAGAATAAAGCAGGCAGAAGATGGAAAAAATTAGAAAGTTCTTCAAAGATGATCAGGAATCATTACCATCTTCTATGCTCTGCCCTCCCATTTCGCCAACCTAGAAGCATTTTCAACCCTTTAAGCTGATTTAAAAATTTATCTCCAAATGATGTGGTGATATTGTAATTTCATGACATGTTTTTAGTCATTATCTATTGACTTACAATACGGATGATAATGAGTTAGCTTCTATTCTCCTCCCCACCACCCATGAGTACCATCCATGCATTCTACTAAAATAGGCAGGTTGGACTTATAGTTTGATCATGATTTAGTTTTTATAGAATTAAGATCACACAGGATTAAGATCATGTAAATATCATCTAGAGCTAAGTCATTACTGTTTTCCACAGTTACTTTTCTTTTTCTGTGGTGTCTCTTTTTGCTGGAGTATGTATGTATGCATGTACATATGTATGTATTTATAGACAAAGTCTCACTCTGTCACTCAGGCTGGAGTGCAGTGGCACAATCTTAGCTCACTGCAACCTCTGCCTCCTAGGTTCAAGCCATTCTCCTGCCTCAGCTTTCAGAAGCTGGGACTACAGGCATGCACTGTAGTCATGCCTGTAATGACTAATTTTTTTTGTATTTTAGCAGAGACATGGTTTCACTATGTTGCCCTGGCTGGTCTCAAACTCCTGAGCTCATGATCTGCCTGCCTGAACCTCCCAAAGTGCTAGGATTACAGGTGTAAGCCACCACATCCAGCCTATTTATTTTAAATTTGTTTCATCTTCCTTTGGTGATCACATTTACGTGTCCTCCTTCAATCGTTAATCTATAATGAGGAAGAAAAGCAGCCCTTGAGAGCTGGGAGCTGTTCGGGAACTCACAGCCAGGCCATGTGTTCTTCTGTTTGGTGCAAACCATTTCATAGAACTCAACATCAGACAAGGTCATTCTGTGACCTTCACGGGGTAAGGCAAAGATGAGGTCACTCCATAGTCATGTCTCAGCACTGACAAAAGAAAATTATCCAGAACACAAAAATGACCCAATATACCCCTTCCCAGCCTAATACACATGGCTTCTACTCCTTTACCAGCTACAGCATTTTTTCCTACTGCTTTTGAGATAAAAAATATTAATATATTAAATCACAGAATTACCTGCTTCCTGACAGTATCCAATCTAGAACAAACCCCTACTTTTTTGAACTCTACCCCAGATCACCTAATGAAAACCGAATAGGACTTCCTAGCATCCTCTTTCTAGCATCCTCTTACTGAGACGCCTCTATGGTTCTCCATAATGTGCAATCTCCCACGATGCAATGAGTGAAGAATCCCAAATTTGTTCTACTACAGGTGGGCTCCTAGTGGTCAGTGGCTGTAATCTATCTCTGGATTTGAAGTTCCATCAATATTCATCTATGCGCCCTACAGTCCTGGATGGAAACCCTCCACTCACCAATTTTAGTGTGCTTCTTTGAGACCCTTTGTGTCTCTAGCTGTCTGAAGTAAACACACTGCCCACGGCTAGGAGAAGTTCACGCTGAACTAAGGTTCAATATTTTGCTGAAGTCCTTCTGCTTTAGGTGTTTTTCCTTCTCTTCTTTACCTCCTTCCTTTTCTCTCTTTCTCTTTCTTTCCTTCCTTCTTTCCTTTTCTTTCTCTTTTTTCTTTCTTTCTCCTTCCTTCCTCTTTCTTCTTTGTTTTTCTCTCTCTCCCTCCCACCCTCCCTCCCCTTTCTTTCCCTTTCTCTTCCCTTCCCTTTCTCTCTAAAGTAAGGTTGTTCCCTAAGAATCCTTGGTCCAGGGCCATATCATGAAACCATAAGGCTTTTAAGAATCCAATGTCAAGGATTTTCTCTGGCAAATCTCATTTAGCATACCTCCTGCTGGGTTAGAGACAGAGAACAATTCAGCAAAAACACTAGAAGCACCTTTCCCTTTTCCATTTCCATACACCCCTTCTCTATAGATGTGTGTCTTTGAAAATCCATTATCCCTGTTCAACTCTCTCAAGGTGAATTCTAGGAGGGCAGAGGCCTCTTACTACGAGCATTAAGGTGTTTTTTTCTTCCCCTAGGAATAAGGTTACCAGTGACTTTTTGGTTATCTGACCTGACTTTTATTGTTCTTTGGTGATACTGTTTTCCAGTCTACTGATACCTGTTCCTGTGGACTGTCTGCTTATATAGCCTCTTGAGTGTTCTTTATCTCTAAAAGAGAAGATCTCTAGAAAGATAATAAGCATAAGTCAGGTAAGTCAGTTCTTGAGCTGGCTCAGGAGTCTAAGGGGTTCAGAAGACCTTCTACAATCAACATTCTTTGAATAAGCTTTGACTTTGGTCATGATTTCACACCCTTAGAAGAACTTGTTCATCAGTCTTGTCTTTCTATTCTTGAGAACTGTTTGGTTTAGATTAGCCTTCTCAAAATCAGAAGGGATTGTCTGACCCTGGATTGGGCTTTGGCCAAGTTCTGATGAAAGCAGCTGCATAAGCACCATCTTTTGGGAGGATCTACTGCGGTGCTCATAGTGTGTAAACTACGCATTTCTATGAAACAAACACCTTCTTCCCACATCACCTTAACTTACATGCTTATGTCTCTAACTGGCACAATTTCACAGGATAATGTGGGTTTTTTTTCTTTTTTGAGACAAGCGTCTTGCTCTGTTGACCAGGCTGGAGTGCAGTGGCATGATCTTGGCTCACTGCAACCTCCACCCCCTGAGTTCAAGCAATTCTCATGCCTCAGCCTCCCAAGTAGCTGGGACTACAGATGTGTGCCATCATGCCTGGCTAATTTTTTGTATTTTAGTAGAGATGGGGTTTCACCATGTTGCCCAGGCTGGTCTCTAACTCCTGACCTCAGGCAATCTGCCCGCCTCAGCCTCCCAGATTGCTAGGATTCCAGATGTGAGCTACCATGCCTGGCCAGTTTCACAGGATAATTTTGAACTGCAGTGGCCATTTTGGGGATCTTTTTGACATGAACAAGATTATTCATTTGAGTGGTGCCTGAGAACAAAAACTGGAGAAAGCCTCATGAAGAGATTATCTGTCTTGGAATCTAAAAAGAGACAGTGTTTGGCTCACTGTAAACGCTGCTTTCTACACTTCTATGCTTTCAGGATTAATAAAGTCTGGCTTTTAAACATGTTGCTTGATAAAAATTTCAAGGCCCAAATAATTGTTTACACCAGCTCTAAGAGTTGCCTTTGCATGTATATGTCACAATGGACTTTCCTGAATCTAAATGTTCAGTGCCTCTTGTTGCAGAGGGAAGATCCTTGCTTTTTACAGTGATAATTTCTTAAGTGTCTGGAGCTGGCTCCCTCTCACTGCCTTTTTTCTATTCCTTTCCTCTTCTTTTCTCCTCTGTTGGGAAGCTTTAAAAATTAATTGATTAAAATATTCATTCTATCATTATGAGTGCACATTAGGAATATCTATATCATATTAGTAGTCAAAAAATGTCTAAAAGAAAAAATATTAAGCTGTGTTTCTTTTGTAGCCCTTGTTACTATAGTAATAAGAAGAAAACCTTAGTTCAAGATAAAAGAAGAGCCTTGAGCATGACTTAGAGTCTTTACAATTTAGTTTACCATATACAAATAATCTCAGAATAATACTTTGGTTTGCGTAAGACCAATGATAAATTTCTTATGATTTAAGTTCCTAAATTTCTTACATTGTTTTTATGAGATAGGTAGATCACTGATTTTATAACTTGTTTAAAATGTATACACATACATACATGTAATTATAGTCAACTAAGTCAAAAGGTAATCGATTTTTAAAAGAATTAATTTTTGTAAAATTTTTAAGTGCTGGATGTCAGGATTCATTATGTTAGCAAAAATTGTGATTTCTCAATCCTTAACTAACCTTAAGACCTTAGACAAATGGTGAAGTGAATTAGTTAATAATCTTTGATACCTAGGCAATTTCAAGAGTGAAACAGATACAAACTAAATGCTGGTGACTAACACGATTTTAACTTATCCTGATTTCTTAAAATGGCGATAGATTAACAAAATATGCAAATACTTTTGGATGATATCATATTTATATGTTTATTTTTGCCACCTCAAATATGTTAAAATGATATAAAATTAGTGTTCATAAAGAAAAGAAACTGCATAAAAGTTTTTTGTCTTTTATCTTCTAATATTCTCTTACATCTGGACAAGAGAAATTAGCTAGTTTAATGGAGTATGGTACTATACAAAGTTGATTATACTAGGTACAATAATTACAGTGAACTATAAACAAATATACATGATTTTTGGTTTATTTTAAAAGTTATTGTAGTTAATCAAGATGGCAAAGTGTGTCTTTAACACAAAGCTTTTCTTCTTCACCCTAAAGAGGGAAAGATAATAGGTTTGCATAGAATTCTCCAATTTTTGATGAATTCAGAATTGTTATAGAGCTTTTTTGTTTTCCAAAACTGATAACTACAAAGTGAGTTTATTTCTTAGGTTAGCTGTAAACAAAACTAATAATGCTTAGTTATTATTTTGAGGTTAATTATATATAAGCTTAGTAATGTTTAATTACATAGATGCTTAGAGAGTATATTCTGAATGAATGAAAGACAATACAATAACATTTCTGTGACTTACATACAATTAGATGCCTTTCTTGCAGAGATGGGTACCAGAGAGCCATCTGAGAATGAAGAGATTATAATATAATATTGGCCACAGATGAGTAGCTTGTTCAGGGCACTTCAGGGCATGGCATACACGTATAATAGGAAACACCCTCTGCTGTTTCCTTCCATCTGTGAACCGAAGGGTTTAGATTTTTTTTTTTTTTTTGAGATGGAGTCTTCCTCTGTTGCCTTGGCTGGAGTGCAGTGATGTGATCTCGCCTCACTGCAGCCTCTGCCTCCCGGGTTCAAGTGATTCTCCTGCCTCAGCCTCCTGACTAGTTGCGATTACAGAAATTGTGCTACCATGCCTGGCCAATTTCTGTATTTTTTAAAATTTTTATTTATTTATTTTTTTAACGAACCTTCCCTCCCCCCTAATTTCTGTATTTTTAGTAGAGACAGGGTTTCACCATGTTGGCCAGGCTGGTCTTGAACTCCTGATCTCAAGTGATCTGCCTGCCTCAGCCTCCCAAAGTGCTGGGATTACAGGCGTGAGCCACTGTGCCCAGCAGGTTTAGATTCTAAAGCTGAAACTTGAAAGCACAGTGAAAGTTGATACAACCTTCAATCCTGTTCAAGTCATGACAT
The DNA here is from genome assembly GCA_004027715.1 of Plecturocebus donacophilus. Lineage (NCBI taxonomy): Eukaryota > Metazoa > Chordata > Mammalia > Primates > Pitheciidae > Plecturocebus > Plecturocebus donacophilus. Next base: position 6,721 of record PVKP010024462.1, on the reverse strand, counting down.
CTCCTCTTTTACCAAAATCTAGGTGTTTTTATAAGTGTCAGGAATAAGACAATGAAAAATGTTAGATGGAAATCCTCATCCATCTTGCTAGTAATACTTTGTACTTTTGGATGAATCAGTATACTTTAATTTTGGGGTATTATATCCCAAAGGTTAATACAACATTTCTGAGGCTGGCTACAGACCAATTCCTAACCCATTTCCTTGTTTATCCCTAATTTGTGGAATAGCTCTGACTATTGACTTGCCATGCCCAATTCTTTACATCTATTACCGTTAATCTGAAAGCAAGCCTGTAAAACTCAGAGACATAGCCACATACAAGAAGCCATCTTAATAGTTAGGCTGCTAATTTGCAGGTTAAACCAAGTTATATCTAACCTTAATACTGAAGATGTTTTGGTTTCTATTTCATGCTACCTTCAATGTCTCATACTCACAAAAATACCATGCTTGTGCTCGTGTGAGTGTGTGTGTGTATGTCCAGGTATGCGTGTGTTGAGATGGTGGTGAAGAGTTACAAAGGAAAAGAAAGCATTAGAACAATTTAATTCAAATTCAGTTAGCAGATTTTGGTCATTAAGAAAAAAATTTTTTTTTTATCAGTCCTAATGTCTATACAACTGTGCTTTGCTCCCTCAAAAAATCTCTACTCATGCCATAATTTAACACTGGGAAAACTTTACTCATATGCAAATAAAAAAGAAAAATTTGCCAGTGTAGATGGCTCAGGCAATTATAGCCATCTGCTATTTGTGAGGCCAACAAGTTTCATCTGTTGCACGGTTCAGATCAACTAAGGAGGGCACCCCGGGGTAGGGTAGAGGAAGTTGCTGAGACCAGATGTTGGGGTGGACGGGATGGATGGGAAGCAGCTAGAGTGTGTTCTCTGGTCCTCATTCTAGTGTTTAACCTGCAGGTGGTATCCAGGGTCCCTGCAGCATCCTTGGGTTCACAAGCCATCTCTCCCTTAGTTGAGACCGAATCTCCCTGATCTCCCCAGTGAAGAACCTCATAAAAGGTATAGTAATACCAGGGGCTAACCTGAGCTTGCTAACTACTGTCTTCTCCCAGGCTTAAGATACTCAGCTTCCTTTTTCTCTTAGGAAACAGTTGTTTTTGTCCCTTGAGCTCTGCTGGTGGCTTCAACATGCCACACACAGTAACTCTAACACGGCTTTGTTTTCATCACTGCAAACATTTTTAATCAGAGGCACAAGTTTTCATCAATTAAAACCCATCAGCTTTAGCCTAGTTTGGGATTTTAAATAAAATGTAGAACTTGTAGAAATTGATATTTTCTACATTGTGTCCATAATGAATCTGAATATCTGAATTGGCTTAAAAATGAAAAGTCCATTAGTTTTATCCTCATCCACAGCATTCAATAAGCTTCACTTTACCCTAATGGCTCAATGTGGTACTCTGCCCTTTGTCCTCCTGGGCAAGAAGAGAGAAAAATCTTCCTTCTCAACTCTCTTATAATTTAGAAAACTTCCTTTGTGAAACCTGACATACAAATATATTTATATATATGAAGTCTGCTCTTGGGGTTTCCTGCTTCTAGTTCACACTGATCTGGGACATGCTTTTTCTTTACTCCTGGGGCTAAAATATGAAATGTGATTCCTGCTGCTGGGTTTGCTTCACCACCCAGCACCACTCCAAGGAAACCAATAGAATGAAATGAAATGAAATGAATCACTGCTTCTTCTGAGATGTGAAAGACTGTTTTTTTGTGCCCCTTTCCTGGCCCTTAAGATTTTCCATCTAAAGTAAAAAGTTATTTACATACTTCTTTTAAACATTTTTTTAAAAAATTGACAAGGAGAAATTTCACATATTTGTGGTGTATGCATGATGTTTTGGAATCAGTACACCTTGTGAAATGGCCAAATGAAACTATTTAACATATGCATTACGTCCCATGCTGTGAGGGTTAATACTGAGTGTTGACTTGATTGGATTGAAGGATACAAATGTGTCCATGAGGGTGTTGCCAAAGGAGGTTAACATTTGAGACAGTGGGCTGGGAAAGGCAGACCCACCCTTAGTTTGGGTGGGCACCAACTAATCAGCTACCAGCTCAGCTAGAATATACACAGAAAGAAAAATGTGAAGAGGGAGACTGGCCTAGCCTCCCAGCCTACATCTTTCTCTCGTGCTGGATGCTTCCTGTCCTCAAACATCAGACTCCAGATTCTTCAGTTTTGGGACTCAGACAGACTCTCCTTGCTCCTCAGCCTGCAGATGGCCTATTGTGGGACCTTGTGATTGTGTGAGTTAATACTTAATAATAAACTCCCCTTTATATATGTAGCTATTCCATTAGTTCCGTCCCTCTAGAGAACCCTGACTAATACACACACTGATCAACATACTTCTTTTATTGCTGTGAACTCCCCTATACTAATTTAGCACGGGATTGAAGTCAGTATGGCCTTTTAATATCTGGATTCTTACACATCGTAGAGGTCTCTAAATACTGGAAGGTCTCAAATCCTCATCTCTGCAGGACTTAGCACTATCAGAGGGTGATGAGCTACATTCATAGAAATATAAATTCTGACTTGTGCTGTACAATTTTATGAAAAGAAGCCTAAAAAGGTGCCCAAGCAACACCAAAACCATCCTCTCACAAAACCCATTTCAAGTAATAATTCTCCTTTATGCAGCCACAAAAATAATATCCTCATGGGTATAAACCTGGGAAGGCTGCTAGAAAAGGCTCTTGGAACTTCAGCGATTGATGGTCCCCAAGGATAGGAAAGTCCCCTATGCTGACACATTTATCACCATCGGTTAGAGCCAGGATAGCCCAGGGAAGGGCTTTGCAAAGAGGTGAGCCTGAGTGCGAGAGTGAGTGATGGATTTGACATAAAAGGCTGAAATGGGAGGTCTAATTATGACGGGGAATGAACAACTGCCTTAATGAATCTGGAGCAGAAATTTAGTGTCGTAGGCACCAGCCACATGAAGATAGAAAGCAATAGGGTAGTTGCTCACACCTGCGGAATGCAATATTTAAAACCTGGTCACTATTCATTCTGAAATGATAGCATAGAGAAAGTGAAGATAAATTCTCATCTCTGGAAATCCCTGACCTTCACAATGAGAATCAAAACAAAAGAAGCTTTCAAAATGATAAAAAATGTTTTGCAGATTTATTTTCTTTCTTAAAAGAAAGCATTATAGAGAAATATTTCAGGGTTAAAATTTGCACAGGAATAGAGCAATCAGCTTGGTTTTCCATATGGCTGGCTCTCTTTACCACATGATGGAAGGCTGGGCTCTGATTTCTAAAAGTGAAGGTGAAAACTGTTATGTACAAATAGTATTTTTTACATATATATTTTTATTATTATACTTTAAGTTCTGGGGTACATGTGCAGAACGTGCAGGTTTGTTACATACGTGCCATGGTGGTTTGCTGCATCTATTACCTTGACATCTACATTAGGTATTTATCCTAATGTACAATTATTTTTTAAAAAAAAAGAAATATTTTTTTGCTTTACCCTCTATTTTTAATTTTAAGCTTAAATTTTATATTTTATCACCTTAAATACTAAAACCAGATATATAAAAATATTATATTATTCAATTATGGTACTAGATTAAAAATCTAGGATACTGTGACTACTTAAATATGCCTTGCCTTTTTTATCAATTGAGAAAAGAAATCCCTTTATATTCTACATATAACACTGAAAATAGATCCTGATTTCAACGTGTTACAATTTTCATTAGTGTCACCCGAATTTTCATTATTATTAAAGAGGCTATTTTTTTTCAAAGAATGTGGTTTGTTATTTTTGTCATTGCAAACAAAACTCAGGCTTTAAAATGTTTATGTCAAAGTGGGTTCATGGTCTGCAGAGTTTCTACTGATGACATCATGTGTGTGCAGAGGGAATGTCTGCTCTCTGTTGCTGCCTCCCCCACCAGCCAGGTCTCTGGTGTGCCTTATCCTGTAAAGAGGTGAGGGACTGAGCTGGGAAGTCCAGCCACCAACAGCAAGAGAGCTGGCCTGTGGAAGGCGTCCCATGAGCCCTGTGGCCGCCATCAGCACAACTGGCTATTTTGATGTTACCAGGGTTGGCTGAGAGCAATTGTTCCTTTACCGTCCTCCCCAACATGGGGTGTGTGTGTGTGTGTGTGTGTGCGTGTGTGTGTGTTCATTTACTTCATCATTTTGCTTCTTGGACACAGGAGAAAAGGAATGAGTGGTGTAAGGTCTGACTGCGCCATGGATGGCATGGCGACCCCCATGAACTGCACATACACCTTGGAGGGCCTTCTGGAATTAGAAAACCTGAAATAGCTGGAAGATCATGAAAAAAGGAAGAAATGATCAACCTGTGTGGTGCCTACTTAGCTTTGAGACATTCTCTATTGTTCCTTAATCGCGCCCCAATAGATAAGGCCATTGGACTTTGTAACCAATGTTGGTCAACCTCATGACTCCACACCCTACAATCCCCTCCCAGCTTGCAAAAACCTGCCCTAACCTGTAACTTCTGTAACTTTCCACTGCCAAACCAGACCTATAAAACCAACTCCTATCCCACTGCCCTTCACTGACTCCCTTTTTGGACTCAGCCCGCCTGCACCCAGGTGAATAAAGAGCCATGTTGCTCACACAAAGCTGGTTTGAGGGGTGTCTTCATTCAGCACGTGTATTTTAACAAATGAAAGCAGGAGAATCTGACATGAACTGAGGTTTTATGAGTTAGGGTGAATCAGAGTCAGGGTGAAAAAACCCAGTAAGTTGGTATTTATTGGTCGTACTTTAGTTAAGGACTGCCTCCAATCTCTCTATTTTACCCTGGAAGGACAAATCTGTTTGAAAAACTCCCACCAAGACAGTATCTGTGTACAGTCAGAGTGACATGTAGTCTTGCCATTCAGGTCACCTCTCATTCAGAAAGCAAACTTGTTCTGCTCCTGAAAGCACAATTCAGGTCAGCATCCACCTCTCTTCTTCCCACTCTTCAGTTTCCTCCACCTGCTTTTTACAGAAAAGATTCATTTTCTCCCTTTTAAATCTTCCCACTATGGCCTGTTAGGTGCAGCTCTGGAGGTATTGTGACTTTCTAGAGGCTGGGAGGTAACTGCAATTTCTGAGAGTGCTGAGCTGTTAGGGTCTATTAGACCGCCTGGTGTGCAAAGCCTGCCCCTTTGGAATATTGGGGTAATCAAAGGGAGACAGGCCTGCTAGGAAGGAATCCCACCACCCTGAGTTTCACCTCTCTTCTCTTGTGTATTCAAAAATTCAATATACAGAGTGAGGTTTTCTCTCTTATTTGTCTTCTTTTTTTTTTCTGAAGAAGATATTTTAATCTGTTCTAATTAAAAAGTCAAAGTAGAATGAACAGGAAGTTTAAAAACAGGTCCCCATGCCAACCTCAAGCATGTAGTTGTTGTCCAAGAAATATTTGCTAAATTTAATTTAATTGTGGTTTATGCATCACTTCTTTGTACCATAAAAGTCTTGGTGGAAAGGTTTTGCAGATACCTTAAATGAACTGACAATGTTTGGCTCTTTTGAAAGGGAAGCAGGGGGAATGAATTCAACAATTTTCAAAAAATAGGTAAGAATTATTAAATAATACATAATCTGAATAGACCCACAAATTATTAGTGTGATTTCTACTCTATGACTTAATAGTTTTACATTATCTTTTTTCAAGATGGAGTCTTGCTCTGTTGCCCAGGCTGGAGTGCTTTGGCACAATCTCGGCTCACTGCAACCTCTGTCTCCCAGGTTCAAGTGATTCTCCTGCCTCAGCCTCCTGAGTAGCTGGGATTACAGGCACGCACCTCCATATCCGGTTAATTTTTTGTATTTTAGTAGAGACGGGGTTTCACTATGTTGGCCAGAATGGTCTCGATCTCCTGACCTCACGATCCACCCGCCTTGGCCTCCCAAAGTGCTGGTATTACAGGCGTGAGTCACTGCACCCAGCCCACATTATCTTAAAGAAGATGCTATACTTTGAATGTGTTCTCCAAATTTCATGTGTTGGACACTTAATCTCTAAATTCATATGTTGATGGTATTTGGAGGTGGAGCCTTTGGGAGGTAATTAGAATAAGGTCATCAAGGTGGGCCCCTATGATGGGGCTGATGGCTTTAAAGAAAGAGGAAGAGAGACCTGAGCTGACATGGTCTTGCCTTCTCACCATGTGATGCCCTCCACCATGCCATGACATAGCAAAAGGGTCCTCACAGAAGCGCCCCCTGGATCTCGGACTTCCCAGCCTCCAGAAGCATGAACTAAATAAAGCCATTTTCTTTATAAAGTACCCATTCTCGAGAGAGATCCAAGATGGCCGACTAGCAACAGCTCAGGAATGTAGCTCCCAGTGAAAGCGCAGAGAACGAGTGGACGCCGCACTTTCCGACGAGTTTTTGTTGCCCACAGACCGGGAGATTCCCGGTGGAGAAGCCACGCGGGTCGCTGGCGCGACTCTTTTGGCCAGCACGGCTCTTTTGCTGGCACTCAGCGCGGCGCTTCCCGGTGCGGAGTGTGCGGGACGGATGGGGATGGGCTCGGCTGGTCCCATCCCCACAAGGAAAACAGCAATTGGAAGTGCTGAGGACTGAGAGTTCCACAGCGGGTGCAGCGAACCCGGGAAGGTCTGGCTCTGTGGGGAACGGGGCGTCCGCCAAAGGAAAACTAAGAAACAGAAAAACTTCATCACCGGGCGGAGAGAG
>PVKP010024461.1:0-34936 GCA_004027715.1 Plecturocebus donacophilus | reverse complement strand
GTCAGTGTGATACCTCCAGCTTTGTTCTTTTCGCTCAGGATTGTCTTGGCTATGTGGGCTCTCTTTTGGTTCTGTATGAAGTTTAAGGTAGTTTTTTCCAGTTCTGTGAAGAAGGTCATTGGTAGCTTGATGGCGATAGCACTGAATCTATAAATTACTTTGGGCAGTATGGCCATTTTCACAATATTGATTCTTCCTAGCCATGATTATGGAATGTTTTTCCATCTGTTTGTGTCCTCTCTTATTTCCTTGAGCAGTGGTTTGTAGTTCACCTTGAAAAGGTCCTTCACATCCTTTGTTAGTTGTATTCCTAGGTATTTTATTCTCTTTGTAACAGTTATGAATGGGAGTTCACTCATGATTTGGCTCTCTGTTTGTCTGAGCCCTCATTCTTGAATTCTGTATTTCTGTATTTTCTTATGAACTCAAATTTATTTATAAATCCAAAATCAGTATTTATGGTGCTTTTGCAGTCATTTGTGTACATGCACAAAGCAGAGAATAATTTGAGTTGTCCGATGCACATTTGCAGTGAGGTGGAACAAGCTGACATTCTGCCTTCTTGTTTCAGCTCTCATACAGTAAACAATTATCCTTTCCAAGGTCTATTTAGTGCCATGTCTTTTGACGTTTTTGCTTTCTGTTGGTGATTTTGCTGTTTAAAATGGTTCCCAAGCACAGTGCTAAAGTGCTGTCTGTTGTTCTTAACTACAAGAAGGCTCTGATGCACCTTACAGAGAAAATATGTGTTAGATAAGTTTTGTTAAATAACTAGTTTTGTTGGTCTTGGAGGTGAGTTCAGTGTTAATGAATCAACAATATACATTAAATAAGGTGCCTTTAAATAGAATATACATTAAATAAGGTGCCTTTAAATAGAAACACACATAAAACAAAGTTATATATTTATCTCTTGACAAAGATATTGTGACTAGTGACTTGCATGAACTTGACCTGTACTTCCCCTGGGAGCAATGGTTCAGTATTCACTAATTCAGTGTTTGAGATGACTATAGAACGTGACTACCATGAGCAATGAGAATTGATTGTCATATTTTAAGTTTAAACCTTGTTTGTCACAAGACATAACTTTGGGTGTTAGTTGGATAAAACCATAGGGTCCAAGATTTGAAAAAGCCAAATGGCCACTTTGCAAGGCATTCCTGTCACCCCTCTCTCCTACCCAAGTCTGCCATTTTGATGCAAATTGAAACCTCTTAGACAGAAAGGACTGGGATGGAAATATACACATTTAACCAAACCACACGCCACACTTTCTGGTGAACACATGTCTAGAAAAGCAGCTCTCATTTTTTTTCCAAGAAAAAAAAACACTACGAACTTGAAAGCTCCAGCTCATCTGTTCTGTCATATTGCTATGGAACAGGAAGAGGAAAACCACACACTCTTCCCATCCCAGACTGGAAAAGAGGGTAGCCCTTGGCCAAGACTTTAATTGAGCCTTTATGTGGCAATTGCAAAGCTTTTCAATCTTAGCAGAGCTGAGGGGACAGTTACTAAGAAATAGTGCTACTTCCTACTCCCAGTGACCCAGGTATACAAGGGGAAGGGGAAGATTGAGAGAAAAGGAAGGAGCCAGTGATCTTCCACATCGAAATGTGAAGTTTAAATCCATTGAGGAGCTGTGGCCTTGAAAATTATGGGGCATCAAGAAAAATGTGATTCTTCCTCCTTGTAGGTTTCTACTCTCTCTGATAATTACCATTTGTCCTTGGAGTGAGAAAGAAAGAGGAGAGAGGAAGGGGGAGAGAGAGATTGAGGGAGACAGAGGGTGGAGCAGAGAGAGAGCAACAGTTGCATGCCTTTCCACTTGATTCAACAGCCACTTACTGGAAAATGTGAAAGATGAAGAGTCTCGCCTGCAAAACATGCTGATGGGAGAAGATATGGAAGGGAGAGCTCATGCTGGGCTACCCTGTGGGTCCTAGAAGGTAAAAGCAACCTCCCACTCCCCTCTGGAGCCCCAGGACGTTCTCACAGACAGAGCTCAGCAGCAAGGAAAGTATGGCTAGTGGGAGAAGAATGAATCCTGGAGAAGGCAAATTGCTGGGACAGGCCATGGAGTTTTTTAAAAAGTGAGTTGAGAGTCCTATAATGAGAATTAAAAAGAAGTTGATACTCCCTTAACAAGAACCAGATACAAATGTCTGCTCCCAACCCTTCCATTCATCCTGTACTAGAAGTTGGCATAATAAGAAAAAGAAAAAAAGTTACAAAAGATTAGGAAAGAAGAATCCATTGTCATTATCTGAAGAAAATATGACTGTCTACACAGGAAATCCAAATTAATCTAGTAAAAAGAAATAGAGCTAATAAGAGAGGACAGCAAGATAGTTGGCCACAAGATCCAGAAACAAAAATTAATAGAGAACTTGACAAGTCTATCCCAGAATTCAAGCCAAGTCAAATTTCTGGAGGGACTTATTCCACCAGAGAGCAATATTTATTATAAAGCTGTGGTAATTAAAAGAGTGAGAAATGCAGGGAAGGATAGACAGACAGGCCAATGAAATAGAATACGAAGCCCTAGGTACAGATGCAAATATATATGAGAACTGGCAAAATCAAGTTTTCTCCAAAATGTGGAAATCAAGGCTTAAGAGCTAATTTAATCTCAGCTGTAGAAAAATAAAGTGAGAGTTTTGCACACTTGGCTTTTTTTTTTTCCAAAACATTTACATCTTTCAACCTACCCAGCACATTCTATGTTGGAGATGCTGAAAGGGACATGATCAGGATGGAAAAGGAACTGTGGCCTAACCCCTTTCAGCCCCATGCTGATGCCTGGAGAGAAGCAGCAATGTCCAAGGGTCAGGCACGCCTGGGTCACCAGCAGCGAAGCAAGCAGAAGAGGAGCTGGGTGCCATGATGGCCTGGCTACTGCCAGATGGATACCTCATGAAGGACTTAAGAGAAACTCTTCTATCAGGAGGCCAGGAGGCTGGCCCATGAGGAACTCTTCCTAAGCCCAGTCAAACACTGAGTATTACCAACAGAATTCCTCCATTGTGCAGAACACACTAGCACCTCACTTCCTAAACATAACCTGCAACTGTCCTCCCTGTACCAGAAACACTGCTTTCATGAAGACTTCCTCATCCATCTTTATCACAGTAATAATCCCTTCCTTCTCCTACCAACACCAAAGAGGGGCCAAAGCTGCATTGTTCATGGGCTCAGATTCTGTCCCTACACAGCTTTCCCTAGCTAATTTGTGTCCATTCCTGCCTGGCCCTGGTCTCTTCCATACTCAGTCCCCAAGACAATAAGAGTAACCCTGAACCCCATGCCTTGATGTTACCTACTTCCGTTTCTCTCATGACTCTGAGCCCATTGCTGGTTCTAGTCCCATGCTCAGCTCTGGGCTCCCCATCCCATTGGGACTGAGCCCTAATGGACGCAGGATTCCCCAGAATGAAGATGCAACTGTGCCCTCAATGTGAGCGTCTCCATTGCCCAGGGACTCCTGCCTCCTGTTTCACCAGAGGGCCGTCTCCAGGTTTTAGCACCAGCATAGACCAGCAATCATGACCTGTAGTTTAGATTCATGTGACCCAGCTCTACTTTTGGGCTTGATACCTGGGCCTTGCTCCTGTAGCTCCCCAGTCTTCTTCCCCCTCCAATCTGCATCCTGCTGTTTCAAAAAGCCAGTCTCACCCAAATCAGGATGCTTGGAACCTTTCACTCTTTCTCCATGTGCCCATCAGGATCTTAGAAAGAAACAAATTCAACTCAGCTGGTTCAACTGAGAAGCCTTTAATACAGGTGCTATTTTCAGCAGTATGGAAGGGACTAATGGGACTAACTAACAAGGGTAATTGGGTCCCAAAGACAAGCAAGAGACTGCAGCATTACTGCCCTTAGGACTGGGGGGCAAGGGAAGGAAATGGCAGCACAGGAGCCCAATGAGAGCTGGAGCCAGGTTAAGGGACCGTTGCTGGGGGGATGGTCCCACTGTCAAAGCAGGAATTGGGGGTGGATCTCTCCTTCCATCTGCCCTTCAGTCTCAGATATCTCCCACTGGTCAAGCCCAAGCAGAATCTAGTTGTCAAGGGAGCCTCAAAAGTGCCATTCACAGGGTCAACCTCTGCAGTGCAGGGAAGGGCTTAGGATGCATCCATGAGTGTGGGTGTGGGTGTGGGTGGAAACGGAACACGTAGCCCACCCCTCTCATGGCAGGCCCTTCATTTCTTCTACCATCATGACAGCTTCTGCCCTATTGAGCCCAGACTCAGGCTCTCCTGGCCTCCTGACAGGGGAGCTTCTCTTAAGCATTTCACAAGGTGTCCACCTGGCACCATGACTTTCATGATGCAAACTGCTAAATTTCTATTCCAACCGCTCAGCTGCAAGTGAGACCATGACTCTGATATTCTCCCATTCCTGGGAGGGGAAAGTGGAGAAGGGATTCCTGGTACTTCTCTGTACCAGGTGTTACTCTGAACTTATGGAAAGAGAACAGAGAAGGCCTGTCTCCCCCAGGAAGCTGTGAGTGGAGACACAGGCAGGTGGGACACAGCACAAAGGAGGAGGACCACGGAATAAAAAGCTCAAGACAGGACCCCTGTCCAATCGGGATAGGACATAAAGTGAATCGCTTGGGAGACAGCCTGTCCTCTCATTCCAGGGGATGCCCAACAAGACACAGAATGGCTCAGGCACCCCTGTGTGACAATGCTTATTCCAAACTCGCACCTCTCCTTCTGTCCATGCCAGGGACGGCCTCCTGACCCCCACTTGGTCACATACAGCTATCCCGCCCTTAACATGCATTTCCATACCTGCTTCTCATATTCTTAATTGCTGCGACTTCTTCTCTTTTGTAGGTCTATCTATGTCATCCCAGCACTTCTTGTTGTCACATAGTCCCAATTTCACATCCTTTGCCAATTTTGTGACTTAAAAAAATATGGTTGCCATAACAACTCTTGCAAAAATCATGGACCAGCTGCATCATTTAGCAGTTGGCATGTCCCACTTTGGAAAGACTTCCTGATAAAACATCCGGGACTTCTATTTTATGTTAACCCTGAGACCCAGTGACCAGAACCAACATGTTTACCATAGCAGGCACATGTAACTCTCTCAACTGCCCTCTGAGCTGTGAACCACTATTAGTCCCATTTTACAGATGAGGAAACTAAGGCTCAGGGAGGTTGAGTAACTTGCCCCAGGTCATACCACCAGTAAGGATCAGAAGTGGACATGTGAATACATACAAGTAGAGACTGAAGTAGAGACCACCTGGGGTGGGGAGAGGGAAGACATGGGTGAGGCAAGTCAAAGGGCACAAAGTTGCCATTGGATAGGATGAAATAGCCCAGAGAGCTAACTACAGCAAGGTGACTGCTGTTCATAATGTTGTGTGTATACTGGAAATTCCCTGAGAGTAGATTTCAGATACTCTTACCATATGAAAAGATGTGCCTGTTAATTTGCTTAACTATAGTCATATTCTCACTATGCATATGTATATCAGAACATCATGCTGTACACCTTAAATAAACACGATCTTTTAAAAGTGGGACATGAACTCAGATCTGCCTGAGTCTAAAACACACGCTCTTGCAGAATAAATCAAGAGTCTCCCATGTAAATTTCTTTTTCTTCCCCCCCCACGTAAATTTCTTCAAAGATCCCCAAGTGAAGACACAATCACCGGAGATGATGACGTTGACCTCCAGGAGCCCCTCCTCCTAACATCCACCCCTCCTCCTCCAGCAGAGATCTGCCGTCTTTTCTAAGTGACAATTCTGTTCTGGGGCATGGCCAGCTGAAGCTGTTCTCCTTCCTGAGAACCTGGGGTGTTAACTGAAATGTCTTCCCGGGGTTTCCCCACTATCATAATCACATTGGAATCTGATCCTAAGACAGGGATTCAGGTATAAGTGGTCAATTGAGAAGTAATTAGATAACTAATTAATTAAGGAGAAATCAGCAAGAAAGTACAGAAAGCAGGATACAGAAGGGGAAGAAGCCAAGAAAGGGTGCATTTCGTGGGGAGCCCCAGCCTCAGCCTGACCCCCATATACAACGCCTCAGACTGTGTCTTGCCTTGGGCACTGAGCTTCTGCACTCCCACACCCGTCCTGGGCTAGGAAGGGAGAAGGCTAGGGGGAGGGCATGAAACTCTAAGGCTCCTCTGGCTCGGGCTCCACTGCCCAAGACAATCTTCCAAAAGGCACAGGTGCCAGTGTTAGCAACAAAGCACATGGGGTAGAGGACGCCACCCAGAGGGATGGTAAAAGGAATCTCAGGGGAGCTGGGTGGCACAACGGCAGTGTCCAAGACCACTGCTATGGTCTGCCTGGGTTTCCCAAAGTCCATAAGTTGAAACTTAATTGCCAATGATAGTGTTAAGAGGTGGGCCCTTTAGGAGGTGATTAACCCCGGCAGGAAGATCCCTCATGGATGGGATTAGAACCCCTTCTAAAACAGCTTGAAGGAATGGGTTAGTTTTCTTATGCTCTTCTACCATGTAGGGGGATGCAATGTTCAAGGCATCATCTTAGAAGCAGAGACCACCCTTCACCAGACACTTGGACCCACTGTCACCTTAATCTTGGACTTCTCAGCCTACAGAACTGTGAGAAGTAAATTTCTATTGTTTATAAATTACCCAGTCTGTGGTATTTTGTTATGGCAGTGCAAACAGACTGAAACAGCAACACATACCAATTCCTCTCTTAAAACCAAGAGCCAACACTTTTCTGTGTCAGGGCAACAGATACTTCAATTCTCCTGGTGTTCTGTCTTTCTAGGCGGTTCTGACAATGTGCTGGTTTCTTTACTTGCCCTGGATGAGCTTTACCCAACCCTTTTCAGTTAGTGTCTCTTTCTCTCTATCCTGCCAAATGTCTGTGATCCCAGAGTCACGTACAAAAGCAGCATTTGGGCAGGGCACGGTGGCTCACGCCTATAATCCCAGCACTTTGGGAGGCCGAGGCGGGTGGATCGCAAGGTCAGGTGTTCAAGACCAGCCTGGCCAAGATGGTGAAACCCTGTCACTACTAAAAATACAAAATTAGCCAGGCACAGTGACAGGCACCTGTAATCCCAGCTACTTGGGAGGCTGAGGCAAGAGAATGGCTTGAACCCAGGCAGCAGAGGTTGCAGTGAGCCAAGGTCACGCCATTGCACTCCAGCCTGGGCAATAGAGTGAGACTCTGTCAAAAAAAAAAAAAAAAAAAAAAAAAAGGCAGTATTTGACAGGCAGCACTTCCCTCTCCCCTTGTTGCAGTTCTTTTCCAGGCTTCTCCTCAGATTCTCTGCAGCTCTGCCTCTCTTCCTTGCTTTGTGTTTCAGAATGATACTGAACAAGTGAATAGCCAGGAGCAGCTTCCCAGATGGAGTGACCTGGACCCAGGCGCCTGGAGCAGAAGCCAGGCCCCTTGCCGCTGAGCCCTTTCAAGCTCAGCTCAACAACCCCCCATTGTGTCTTTGTTCCTTTTTGCCCATCTGCTTTATTCCAGGGACAGAAGAAAGAATCTGCGTTTTCTCCAGGGAGTGAGAAAGATTCGGGGGAGTCATTGTGGGGAAGTTAAACTGAGATACAAATGGGGCAACTCCCAACGACTGTCTCCCCCACCGACTGCCACTGTCAGTACAAGAGTTGAACAAAATCAAAAAAGCATGGCAGGTGGCTCTTAACAGACCATTTCCTGCATCGTCTCAGGCAGTTTGGCATCTCACATCCATCCCCTAGAACGCACAAGCACACATACACACACACACACACACACACACACACACACACACACACAGAGAGAGAGAAAGAGAGAGAGAGAGAGAGAGAGAGCGCCCTTGGTGGGTACACAGAGGACACATGGAAAAATGCTCCTGTCCCGGTTGCCCTCTGAAGCTAAATCCAGGTAAGATATTTGAACTTGAACAGTCCGTAGAATCCTCAACTGTCTCTAAATGAGGAGATCAAGCCCAGAGTCTGCCAGCAACAGGTTCTGTGACCTTGCTGGCAGACTATGGTCTGGAATTCAGGTCTCCTGATCTTCAGTTCACATTGAGCCATCCACGTTCTCTGCACCCTACAAGGGCAAGGTGAGGAGAGTCAACAGCAAGCTCCTCTAGCCAGGCCCTGACTGCCATGAGGGGAGAGGCCTCCTAAAAAACCCAAGAGATGAAACTCGTAACCTTTCTCAGGCCAGAGAGCCTTTCCCTGGCAGTAGGGCTGTCAGACTTACAAATTAAAATGGACAGGTGCAGTGGTTCACGCCTGTAATCCCAGCACTTTGGGAGGCCAAGGCAGGTGGATCATGAGGTCAAGAGATCGAGACCATCCTGGCTAATTCGGTGAAACCCCATCTCTACTAAAAACACAAAAAATTAGCTGGACATGGTGGCATGCGCCTGTAGTCCCAGCTACTAAGAAGGCTGAGGCAGGAGAATCCCATGAACCCAGGAGACGGAGGTTGCAGTGAGCCGAGATCACATCACTGCACTCCAGCCTGGGCAAGAGTGAGATTCTGTCTCAAAAAAAAAAAAAAAAAAAAAAAAAAAAAAAAAAAAAAATTAAAATACAGATCACTCAACTAAATTTGAATTTCAGATAAAAATGAATAATGTTTTGGAACAAGTATGTCCAAATATTGCCTCTGTCTGGCAATTCTATTCCCAAAGCACAGATTTTTGAGAAGTAGGGGGAGCAGCCATAACTGCCACAGATCCTTTTTTATTTCCCTAAGGGTATTCAGAGAATACTAGCAGAATGAGACCCTCCCCTGATTTCCAGTTCAGAGGTTCAGTCTGAAGTCAACAGAGCACTAGGGAGCAACTGGGGAAGCAGAGTTGTAAATTGTTTGAAAATAGAAATTTCAAAACTTCTAACCCATACCACCTCTGTGCCATATGAATTTCTAGGAAAGTGAGAAATAGACTTGCCATGCTGGACAATCTGCCCACTGGGAATGCCACCCTAAGAAAGATGCCAAGCAGATTATCCTGAAAGTAGGTGGGTGCTCAATACTTTTTCTTAAATGAATTAATTGAGGCATGAATGAATGAAGAGATGGATGAGCAAGCCAGGGCTAGAGCAGGGTGTCAGGATGCCCAACCTCCAAGAGACAGCATTCCCATCCTAAATGGACATCTCCTCTTCTCTCCCATCCCAGGCCTGAACCATCCTTCAAAGCTCAGTAGAATCCTCTCCTCCTCCAAGAGCCAGGCAAGCTTCTAGTTTTTAACCCTTGACACAGGATATTTTTCATTGCCTGATGGAAACTGTGGGCCTCACAGTTTACAGAGGGGTGAAACGAGAGAGCAGGAGTCTAGGCACAGTGGAGTGCACTGTAGTGTGGGAAGCATGAGAGTCTGCGGGACACAGACAGTGTCCCTCTGGGGACCCCATGTGACTCCAGCCACATCTCAGTCTCTCCACCCTGCCCTGTGGTGCTCTGGGGTCTTGTGCCCACTGCTGTATTTCTCCATCAAAGATTCTCCTGCTGTCTCCCATACACAGATGAACAATCTTCACCATAAAGCTGATGACACACATTTTCTTCTCCATGACTTCCCAGAAATTCCCTCTTATTTCCCTGGCTACTCATCCTTAAGAATTGACTTCCAGGAAGTTCTCGCTAACTTCCATGCTATCCCCAGGCTGGGCAAGATGAACCTCTTCCAGCAGCAATGCATATAGTTCTGCCTTTTTAATTTAATGCTACATGATATTCTGTTGTATGGATCAACCACAATTTATTTGATTGATCGCTTATTAACTCACATGCCTTGTTAAATTCCTACCAAGAATGGAGTGCAAGGGGTATAAAATTTATGAGACACACTGCCTATAAACAATGAATTCAGCGCGATGGATAAGCTGACATTTAGCAACTTGATATAGTCTGAACATTTGTCCCCTTCAGACCTCATGTTGAAATTTGATCCCCAGTGTTGAAGGTGAGACCTAATGGAAGGTGTTTGGGTCAGGAGGGCAGATCCCTTGTGAATAGATTTCTGGGGGCAAGTGTGGGTGAGTTCTCCTTCTATGAGTTTCTGAGAGACTCTGTTAAAAAGAGCCTGGCGGCCAGGCATGGTGGCTCACACCTGTAATCCCAGCACTTTGGGAGGCCGAGGAGGATGGATCAAGAGGTCGAGAGATGAAGACCAGCAGGGCCAACATGGTGAAATCCTGTCTCTACTGAAAATACAAAAGTTAGCTGAGCGTGTTGGCACGCACCTGTAGTCCCAGCTACTTGGGAGGCTGAGGCAGGAGAATCGCTTAAACCCAGGAGATGGTGGTTGCAGTGAGCTAAGATTGTGCCATTGAGCTCCAGCCTGGATGACAGGGCAAGACTCCCTCTTAAAAAAAAAAAACAAAAAAACAGCCTGGCATCTCCCCTACTCTCTCTTGCTTCCTCTCTCACCATGTGACCCCTGCATATACCCAGCTCCCCTTCACCTTCCACCAGGAGGGGAAGCAGCCTTGGCTTTCATCAGATGCCCAAAATTCCAGCCAGCAGAATCATGAGCCAAATACGCCTTTCTCAGCATTACTTACCCAGCCTCAGGTATTCCTTTACAGCAGCACAAACTAAAACAACAACTAACCATGATTAAACGTAATCAGAGCTATGAGGGCATTATTAGCCAAATGTAACCAAAAAAATCAAAAGCAAATAAAGATGTTTGGATCTGAGAAGGTCCTTCATCAGCTCTTTCTTAAGAAAAACATTTTAAATGCCATATATAAATGATTTAGGTGTAAAATTTTAGACTCTTGCTACTCGAAGTGTATTCTGCAGACCAGCAGTATCAGCATCGCTTGGGAGCTTGTTAGAGATGCAGATTCTCCCCCGAGACTGCAGCATCAGGATCTTCATTTTAACAAGATCCCCTGGTGATTCATGGGCACATTACAATATGAGATGTACTAAGGTAAAGGATTTGCTGGTTTTTACTATCTTGACCTCTTTCTCATTCCTTTACGAACACTAATTAAGCTAACTAATTTGATGGCAAATCTTATGGGGAATAATCTTTTGAAAATTGTCCAAGTTCTGTACATAAAATAAAAAAACTCTGAGTACAATACTGGATCTCACAGATAGCTCGTGGGATCCTTTGTATGTCCAGGCCTCTACCCACAGATATATTATTCCAGTTCTTCAAGTTTCTAAGTTCTTGTTCTATAAATTCCCAACTTTCCTCCTAATGATTCCTTGTTCATTTTAATTAATCACTCACATCCCTAATGCTGGGAACTGTAAAAGGTGAAAGATATCTTATCAGGAGTGCCAGCTTAGCTTATTGGTCTTCCTTAATTCTGAATTGTAGGTAGTACAATTCTGGAGGCTAGCTCAAAGAGATATTCTGAAACAAATTATCTGGACAAAAAAAAAGAGACAAGAAAATGTAGATGTCTGGTCATTCAAAGACATTCTACATTAGGATGTTTCCCAAAGTGCTCAACATCACTACTTATCAGGGGACAGTAAATTAAAGCTACAGTGAGATATGTCTACACACCCTCCAGAATGGCTAAAATAAAAGACTGATGAGATCAAGCATTGCTGAGGCTGGAGAGTAACAAGAACTCTCATACATGGAAGCATAAAGTGGTACAACCTCTTTGGAAGACTGGCAAACTCTGCTAAAATTAAACATGAATCGGCCGGGCATGGTGGTTTACACCTGTAATCCTAGCACTTTGGG
Source organism: Plecturocebus donacophilus (assembly GCA_004027715.1). NCBI lineage: Eukaryota > Metazoa > Chordata > Mammalia > Primates > Pitheciidae > Plecturocebus > Plecturocebus donacophilus. The sequence continues at coordinate 23,248 of PVKP010024461.1, read as the reverse complement.
AGGCTGAGGAGGGCAGATCATGAGGTCAGGAGTTCAAGACCAGCCTGGCCAACATAGTGAAACTCTGTCTCTACTAAAAAATACAAAAAAAATTAGCCGGATATGGTGGTGCGTGACTGTAGTCCCAGCTACTCAAGAGGCTGAGGCAGAAGAATTGCCTGAACCCAGGAGGTGGAGGTTGTAGTGAGCCAAGATCATGCCACTACACTCCAGCTTGGGCAACAGAGTGAGACTTTGTCTCAAAAAAAAAAAAAAATTAAACATGAATCTACCCTGTGATTTTTTTCCAAAATGTCATATAGTTGGTATCAGTCTTTTCAAATTGGCTTCTAATAATATTCATTTAAGTTTCCTCCATGTCTTTTCATTAATTTATAGTTCCTCTTTTTTTTTAACCATTGAATAATATTTAATTGTCTGGATGTACCACAGTTTATCCATTAACATACTGAAGGACATCTTGGTTGCTTCCAAGTTTTGGCAATTATGAATAAAACTGCTATAATCAACCACAGGCATGATTAAATGTGGACATAAGTTTTTACCTTCTTTGGGTAGATAACAAGGAGTGTGATTGCTGGATCCTATGGTAAGAGTATGTTTCATTTTGTAATAAGTTCCCAAACTGTCATCCAAAGTGACTGTGCCATTTTGCATTCCCACTAGCAATGAACGAGAGTTCCTGTTGCCCCACAACCCTGCCCCCATTTGATGCCAGTGTTCTGGATTTTGGGCATTCTTATAGGTGTGTAGTAGTACTTTCATTAATTTTATGATAATTTAAAATTATTTTTAATGTAAATAATCTTTTTATTTTCCTGATATTAAATGTGTTCTCCCTAAGGGAAAGAGAAAGTTGGCCTCTGTTCCCAGCCCTCCCCATAAGAATAAAACGTAAGGAAGAGCACCATCAGCCTGAGAAGACTGTGGGAAAGGGATAGGGAGCATCTCCGCCTTCCACAGCAGGTGGTTCCACCTTTTGGCCTCTTTCCCCTTCTTCCTCTCCCCTGTGAGCCCCCTCTTTAACCGCCTCCCAGAGCCTAATGTGTATAATACTCAGTATGCGCCAGACTCAACAGACGTTGCATGTACTTATTATATTATTTCCCCAGAACATTCAAAACATTTGAAAACAACTTTAAATAGAAACTCAATATATTTTAAGTGAGGTTGAGAAAGGGAGTGGCTACATAAAGAAACAATGAAAACAGTTACCGGGGGCGGGGGAGAGAGTGGTGGGTGGACAATTTAGCAACATGATTCCATTTCAGAGTTCTCTGCTGTTTCTGGGTGATATTATGTCACTGAAACTGTCATAGTTAATCCACAAGGAAGTGGGTGGTGTTAACACAGCCTTTAATGTGCAGCCAAGGATGTTTCGCTAACTTGTGAATCCTGCAAACGTAGAGAGTATACTGGTGGGCCAGTGGGGCTACTTCTCCAGGTCCCCAAATGCAGTTGGAGATATATATACTCCATATAACGAGGGGGTGAGGATGGAAGGAATGTGAGTGGGCCTATAAAAGGGCAGTATGAGGGATTCTTGTGGTGCTGAAATGTTCTGTATCTTGACTGTATCCATGTCAATATTCTGATTGTGATATTGTACTATAATTTTTCAAAATGTTATTATAGGGAGAAACCAGCTAAAGGATATATTGAATCTATCATTTCTTGCAAATTCATGTGAATCTACAATTATTTCAATATAAATGCACATATATGGAGTAGATATATATATATATATATATTCCTATACTGTGCTTATATACATTTAGAACCACATCAGATAGGGCTACAATTTTTGATTCAAATGTAAAATATAATTTTTAAAACTCAGGCGGAGAATGAAAGTCTATTGTAACTATACATTTTTGCTTACCTTGTTCTTTTCCTCCCCCCGATAGTCCATGATTTCTTCTTTTATCGTTTTGTTTCTGTTTAGATAACTGATTTAGCATTCTTTTAGGGTAGGCCCAGCCAATTGATTGTCTTTTTAAATTCAGCTTCAGGTTGTCCTTGGTTTTGGCATGATGAGTGATTTTTCTATTAAAATCTGAGCATTTTGAAATCCTGGGTCTTATTTAAAACTCCTTTTTTAGTTGACTTCCTCTGACACTGCTCCAGCAGGGAAGGGGAGAAGAGCACCACCTCATTACTTTCACCTGTGGGTAGAAGGCCAGATTCCCCACTTGATCTTCACTGACACCTGATAAGGGGAGGACAGCCTTATTACTTTCAGGTGGAGGAGATACCCAGGCTTTCTAAGTTGTTTTCTTGACACTGTGGTGTGAAGAGATCACCCTCATTATTTTCCAATGGAGAGGAAAGTCTGGGCTCCCTAATTAATCTGCTCTGACACCATCCTGTTTAGGAGGTATGGGGAGTCATTTTATAGCCTGGCAAGGCTGAAAGTCTAGGCCCTCCATTCAATATTTGTTGGCAGGGCTGGGAGTGGGGCCATAATTTTTCGTGATGTTTGGCTAGAGTAGAACAGTTATTGCCTAGAATATGTCTGTATTTCTAAGTTTTCCTGGTCCTTTGGCTGGAAAGAGCAGATTTCACTTGGGGTTTTTTTCTGTCTCTATCTATTAACGTTTCCAGGTTGCTAGCTTCTTTACCTTTCTAGTCTGAGATGTATGAAGCAAAAAAACAAACAAAACCGGAACAGAAAACTCACCTCCTATCATATTTTGGGAAAAGTACATATACATCTTCCTATAAGCAGAAATCCTTCTGCTTTTCTTTTTTTTTCTTTTTAAATATTTGATGGGCAAATAAAAATTGTATATATTCAAGGTGTACAGTATGATGGTTTGATGTATGCCTACATTGTTGATGTATGCCTACATTGTTGATGTATGATTAACACAAATTAACATATCCATCACCACCTACAGTTACTGTGTGTATGTTCATGTCTGTGGTGAAGGCACACAAAAACTGCTCTTGTATCATATTTCAAGTAAACAATACAACTATAGTCACCATGCTGTACATTAGATCTCCAGAATTTATTCATCATATAATTTCAAGTTTATACCCCTTGATCAAAATCTTCCCATTTTTCACGCCTCCCAGCCCCTGGAAACCACAGTCCTACTCTTTGCTTATGTAAGTTTGACTTTAAGATTTCACATATAAGTGAGATCACACAATATTTGTCTTTCTATGTTTGGCTTATTCCCTTTAGCATAATATTCTCCAGGCTTTTTCATGTTGCTACAAATGGTAGGATTTTCTTATTTTTTATAGATGCAGACTATTCCATTATAGATATAGATATTCTTTACACCAGCAAATTGAATAACCTAGAAGAAATTGATACATTCCAGAAAACATACAACCTACGAAGACAAAATCATGCAGAAATAGAAAATCTAAACAGACCAATTACTATTAAGAAGACTGAATCAGTAATCAAAAACTTCCTAACAAAGAAAATCCCAGAATTGAAGGGCTTCATAGCTGAATTCTACCTAGCACTTAAAGAAATCGGAAGTGAGTCACTCACTCACATCTCCCCAAAACCACAACAATTCTCCACCAATCCACAGACAAAAGTATTTTTGTAGGAACCATGGGATTTAGGTAGAAGGTTATAGAATCTTGGTGAAGCTCAAATCCTGCGAAGGTCATTTTGAGACTGCAGACCCACACCCAGGCTGCAGTCCTGTCAGTTGTGGTCCTGGGTTCAAACCCAGAAATGATTTCACTCCCTGAAGGGCTTGACTACAGCTCTGGCCTTGAGCCTGTGACAAAAACTATCTGCCATGGGATTCAGAGGAATAATGACCCTAGTGCCTCAGCAGACAGATTCATCTGCCCATCAACACCGGTCTTGGCAGTGGACCAGAAAGTTACCCTGTAACTTGACTCCAGCCCTTCTCAGCTTTGGTCCCTGCTTAGTGCTGCTTACACAAGAGCCCAGTGGGAGACTTGCTCATGTGAGCCACCAGCACAGGCTTGTCTGCCTCCGTCCCATAGCAGATCCTGAAGGGACCCTGTCTCAGCTCCAGATCCACTCTGCCATAGCCAGGGAGTAATCCTGCCTATGCAGATGAGAGCTGAGAGACTCCTGTGACTGTCACCTTAGCAGGCTTGCCACTCTCTATCCCATAGCAGAGCCTGAAGACCCCCTGAAATTCAACTCTACCCCCCTCATTTGGAGCTATGCTGATGACACAGAGAACTTCTGGGAGATGTGCCTCTCTGTGCTAACTGGGCAAGCTTGCCAGACTCTATCCCACAGCGAATCCTTAAAGGGGTCCTGTCTCAGCTCCAGTTCCTCTCTGTAACAGCCTTAGAGTTACCCCACCTATGCAGGAAACTCCTAGGAGATGCATCCAGACAGACTTGCTGGACTCTGATCCATAGCAGTTCCATCCCACAAGTTCCAGAAAGGGCTCTGAATGTCAGCTCCGGCTCCTCTTAGCTGCAATATGCAAGCAAATCTGCCTGCATAGGGAACTGCTGGGATCACTGTTGTCGCTAGTTTGGGCTTGCTGACATTGGTCCCATAGAAGATTCTGATTGGCCCCGAAGCTCAGTTTCAGCCTCTCCTAGCCGTAGTCTAAGAGCAGTTCTACCCAGGCAGGATCCTGCTGGGAGACATGACCATCTGAGTTCCTGCCTTACGCTTGGCAATCTCTATTTCTCAGCAGATCTTCAGATGGCCCTGGATATCGGTCCTGACCATTTTCATCTATGGACTGAGAGTAGTTCTGCCTGCCTGGGAACTCAGAGAGAGGCATGTCTAATAGTGCCCCTGGAGGCTGATGCCCAGATCTTGGTCACATTGTGAATCTTGAAGTTGCCCTATAAATTGGCTCCAGTTCTTCTCAACTGCAGTCTGAGAACAAGTCTGCTCACCCAGGAACCCAGTGGGAGACACCTATCAGTGACCCCAGAGACAAACCTGAGTATCTTGGTCTTGGCTGTAGACCTGAAATAATCCTGTATCTCAATTCTAGCCCATACCAGCAATCAGCTCAGGTAGTACAGACAGCCCAGGGAATCATCCAATGATCCAACAGAGGCTCTCTTAAGAGTTTTAGAGGAAACCATACTCATCAGTGTACAGCAATAGGCCCACTATCTGCAAATCATGAAGTGGATGTTTATGTTAGCACCAACCTGACAAACCAAGGTCCTAGAGACAGTCCAGTAGCAGGGACAAGATAACACTTGCACCAAGTAACACTTGCATCCACTAAAACCTCTGAGAATAAGCCCTCCAACTGTGGTTTCTACGGGGGACCTAGAACCAGCCACATGACCTGGACCCAACACCACTCAATTGCAATCTCAGAGGCAATCCCTTCAGCCCAGAGACCTAAAAAGAAAAGACTTAAGCTTGTCAAAGTCAGTCTTTAAGACTGAAAGAGACATTTTTTCCTTCAAATGCACACATGCTAATGCAAGACTACACAAATAACAAAGAATCAGGCAAACATGACACTGCCAAAGGAAATCCATAAGGCTCCAATAACAGACCCTAAAGAAAAGAAGATATACAAATTGCCTGAAAAAATAATTCAAAATAATCATCTTATAGAAGTTCAGTGAAATACAAGAAAATATAAACAATTAAATAAAATTAGGAAAACAATGTATGAACAAAATGAGAAGTTTAATAAAGAAATAGAAATCATAAAAAGGAACCAAATAGAAATCCTGAAACTGAAGAATACAACAACAGAACTAAAAAACTCAATAGAGAGTTTCAACAGCCAACTCAATCATGCAGAAGGAAGAATTAATGAACTTAGGTCATTTGAAATGATCCAAGTAGATAAATAAATAGAAAATTGAGTAAATAAAGCATAAGAGATTTATGAAGACACTGTCAAACATACAAATATATGAATTATAGAAGTACCTGAAGGAGAAGAGAGAAACAAGGAGGCAAAAAACTCACTTACAGAAATACTGTTGAAAACTTCAAATCTTGAAAGGAATACACACAGATTTAAGAAGCTCAAAAGAACCCAAAGCCAGATCAATTCAAAAAAGAATACTCCAAGGTCAAAGATGAAGAAAGAATCTTTTAATAAGCAAGAGAGAAGATACTTGACACATACAAAGGATTTCCCATAACGCTATTAGTGGAATTCTCAACAGAAACTTTATAAGCAAAAAAGGGAGTGGATTAAAGACATAAATGTAAGACCTAAAATCATGAAAACTCCAGAAGAAAACCAACCTAGGCAATACCATTCAGGACATGGGCATGGGCAAAGATTTCATGACTAAAACACCAAAAGCAATGGTAGCAAAAGCCAAAATTGACAAATGGGATCAAATTAATCTAAAGAGCTTCTGCACAGCAAAAGAAACTATCACCAGAGTGAACAGGCAACCTACAGAATGGGAAAAAATTTTTGCAATCTATCCATCTGACAGAGGGCTAATATTCAGAATCTACAAGAACTTAAACAAATTTACAAGAAAAAAACAACCCCATGAAAAAGCAGACAAAGGATATGAACAGACACTTCTCAAAAGAAGACATTTATGCAGCCAACAAACACAAAAGAAAAAGCTTATCATCACTGGTCATTACAGAAATGCAAATCAAAACCACAATGATATAATCTTACACCAGTTAGAATGGCGATCATTAAAAAGTCAGGAAGCAACAGATGCTGGAGAGGATGTGGAGAAATAGAAATGCTTTTACCCTGTCAGTGGGAGTGTAAATTCGTTCAACCATTGTGGAAGACAGTGTGGCAATTCCTCAAGGATCTAGAACCAGAAATGCCATTTGACCCATAAATCCCATTACTGGGTATATACCCAAAGGATTATAAATCATTCTACTATAAAGACACATGCACACATATGTTTATTGCAGCACTGTTTACAACAGCAAAGACTTGGAACCAACCCAAATGCCCATCAAAGATAGACTGGATTTTTAAAATGTGGCACATATACACCATGGAATCCTATGCAGCTATGGGAAAGGATGAGTACATGTCCTTTGCAGGAACGTGGATGAAGCTGAAAAGCATTATTCTCAACAAACTAACACAGGAAAAGAAAACCAAACACCACATGTTCTCACCCATAAGTGGGACTTGAACAATGAGAACACATGGACACAGGGAGGAGAACATCCCACACCAAGGCCTGTCAGAGGATGGGGGGATAGAGGAGGCATAGCATTAGGAGAAATACCTAATGTAGAATGACAGGTTGAGGTGTGCAGCAAACCACCATGGCAAGTGTATACCTATGTAACAAAACTGCACCTTCTGCACATGTATCCCAGAACTTAAAGTATAATTTAAAAAAAGAAAAGAAAAAGAAATGGGGTGCACATCCCCCAGCCTGCAACTTCCTACAGGAAAAATAACTTGAAACTATGAAATACGATAAAATTGACAAAAAGTATATTCCTCCATAGGCAGGCAAATTGTGAAACATAAGTTTCAATTCCATTTTTCACAACAGAAATTACAAATCTTTCATCAAGATAGAAAAGAAAATCTAAGGCCACATTTGCATACCCCAAATGTCATTCCAATTATTCCATCTCTATGTCCCTGCATCATCTGACTTCATGTTGACACATGTGCAGTTCTACATTGCTGGGTTCACACATTTCATATTTTTCTTTCAACCATGAGACAGTTTAGGCATGTTTAGTTATGATTTCTTTTCAGAATAAAATTTTTGGAAATAAAATATTTAGAGAGAAACTTAGAAAGTTTCTATAATTATTTTATTGATAAAAGAAATATAAGTGGGTCATTTGTCAACTCTCTATTCAACAAGAACTACTGTTGACTTACCCATCACCTACTTACCCACCAGTGTTTGTTTCTGGACTTTCCGCAGCACTGTCCAACACAGTAGTCATTAGCCACATGTGTCTATTTAAATTTTAACTAATTCAAATTAAATAAAATTTAATATTCAGTTCTTCAGTCCCCTGTGCCACATTTCAAGTGCTCAATAGTCACATATAGGCAGTGGCTACTGTATCAGACAGCACAGATACAGAACATTTTCATCACAGAAATTTCTCTTATATAGTGCTATTCTTGATCATTGGGAAAAAATTTTTAATATTGGAAAAATGAATCTTTCTGTTTTCTCCCTAGATGCTCTCCTCCTCCCTGCCTTCATTTCTATCACTGCTTCTTCTTCTTACATGGGATTCAGAATTCCTGGACGAGATTGGACATGGTTCTCCAGGTTTTGTGGGTGTGAATAAACTTCTGAACTCTATAGCAATGACCCCAAACTTGTTATATTGTGTAGCCCACCGGTAAGAAAGTTAGAGCCACAATCAAAGAAAATTTTTAAAGGATAACCTAAATAGGAAATAAACATTTAATATATGTTTTTATGAATTGATTAATACTTCTGTTTATTATAATGAATCATTCTCATTAAGATAGAATTAAAATATGTTTATTATTTGGATTTTGAATTCAACATAATTCAGTCTACTTTAATTTAAAAAAAATTGGCAACATTTTGCAATAAAATAATTTGAAGGTGTATTCTTTGAAGACTTGCTTTTGATTGCTGTCATAGCTAAAAAATATTTCTCACAAAAAGTAAATATAGTAAGGACATCACTACATTACTGAATGTGCTGCCCTAAATTGTGAAACTCATTTTTCCATCTCTTTCACCACCTATTATGCAAAGATTCTTGTTGACACTTGGCAAGTAAATGACGATGTTCCCTGATGTTCCTGCAGACTAATCATAGGGTGATGTGTTTTTAAATATTTAACAGTGTTTCTGTCCAAATCTACTGAAACGCTCCATTTTGGAACCTTTTAAAACAGCTCAATAATTCTGTTCCCAGGTTTCCTGTCCCCATTGTTTTATTGTGGTAAAAACACATAACAAAATTGACCATCTTAACCATTTTTAAATGTACAGTGCAGTAGTGTTAAGTATAGTCACATTATTGTGAGACAGATCTCAAGATTTTCATTGTGCAGACGTGAAACTCTATACCCGTTAAACAACTCTCCCTTTTCCCCCTCCCCTTTCTCTAACTTCTGGCAACTCCATTCTACTTTATGTTCTATAAATGTGATGACTCTAGATACTTAATATAGGTGCACTCACACAGGATTTGTCTTTCTGTGACTGTCTTCTTTCACTTAACATTTTGTCTTCAAGCTTCATCCATGTTGTAGCATACAACAGGATTTTCTTCCTTTTAAAGGATGAATGATATTTCGTTGTGTGTGTGTATATATGTGTATGTTTTATATATGTATGTGTGTGTGTGTATATATATATATATATATATATATATATAGCATTTGTTCATTCATCCATCAAGAACATTTGAGTTGCTTCTACCTCTTGGCTATTATGAATAGGCTACTATAAACATGGGTGTGCAAATATTTCTTTGAGACTCTGCTTTCAATTCTTTTGGTTATATACTCAAATGTGGGATTACCAAATCATATGATATCTCTATTTTTAATTTTTGGGAAGCCTCCATCCTATTTTTCATAGCAGTTGCACAATTTTACAATCCTACCAACAATGCACAAAGGGTCTAGTTTCTCCACATCCTTGCCAATCCTTGTTATTTTCCAGTTTTTTGATAGTAGTATCTAATGGGTATGAGGTGACATCTCATTGTTTTGATTTGCAGTTCTCTGATGATTAGTGACGAGCATCTTTTCATATGCTCGTTGAACATCTGTATATCTTCTTTGGAGAAATATCTATTTAAGTCTTTTGCCCACTTTTTTTTTTTTTGAGACGAAGTCTTGCTCTGCCGCCAGGCTGGAGTGCAGTGGTGCAATCTCAGCTCACTGCAACCTCCGCCTCCTGGGTTCAATCAATTCTTCTGCCTCAGCCTCCCAAGTAGCTGGGACCACAGGTGTGTGACACCACACCAGCTAATTTTTTTTTAACTTTTATTTTTAGTAGAGACAAGTTTTCACCATGTTGGCCAGGCTGGTCTCAAACACCTAATCTCATGATCTGCCCACCTTAGCCTCCCAAAGTACTGAGATTACAGATATGAGCAACACACCCAGCCTGTTTTTTGTTTTTTGAAAGAAGGTCTCACTCTGTCTCCCAGGCTAGACTGCAGTGGCTTGATCTGCCCTCCCAAGCAGCTAAGACTACAGGTGCACACCACCACACCCAGCTTATATATATTTTTTTTAATAGGATTTTGCCATGTTGCCCAGGATGGTCTTAAACTCCTGGGCTCAAGTGATCCTCCTGCCTTAGCCTCCAGAACAGCTTGGTGTATGGGTGCATACCACCACTCTCAGCTAATTTTTTTTTAGTGATGAGGGTCTCCTATGTTGCCCAGGCTGGTCTTGAACTTCTGGCTTCAAGCAATCCTCTTTCCTTGGCCTCCCAAAGTGCTGGGATTATAGGCCTGAGCCACTGTGCCCAGCTTGGATTGTGCTCTTTGATGTGCAAAAGTTCTAAAGTTTGATGTAGTCTCATTTGTCTAGTTTTGCTTATGTCATCTGTGCTTTTGGTGTCATCTATTGTTGTCATTGCCAACAATGTCATGAAGTTTTCCCCTATATTTTTCCCTGAAAGTTTTATAATTTGAGGTCTTACTTTTAGGTCTTTAATGCATCTTGAGTCAATTTTTTCATATGGTATAGGACATGGGTCCAAATTCATTCTTTTGCATCCGATTTCCCCAGTATCATTTGTTTTTGTTTTTGTTTTTATAAAGATGGGGTTTCACCATGATGGCCAGGCTGGTCTTGAACTCTTGACCTCAGGTGATCCACCCACCTCAGCCTCCCAAAGTGCTAGGATTACAGGCGTGAGCCACCACACCTGGCCCCAGTATCATTTGTTAAAGAAACTGTCCTTTCTCCATTGAATGATCTTGGCACCCTTGTTGAACATCATTTGACCATAGACGGGGACTCTCTATTCAGTTCCATTGATTTATTTGTCTATCTTTATGCCAGTACCACACTATTTTGCTTACTGTAGTTTTATAATGTTTTGAAATCAAGAACTACTAGTCCTCTAACTGTGTTCTTCTTTCTCAGAACTGTTTTGGCTATTCAGGGTGCCTTGAGATCTCATATAAATTTTATGATAAATTTTTCTATTTTACAAAAAATGCCATGGTATTTTAACAGAGATTGCTTTTAATCTATAGATCACTTTGGGTAGTGGTAACATCTTTATAATATTAAGTATCCAATCCATGAACACAGGCTGCCTTTTTATTTATTTCTCCTTTAATTTTTTTCAACAATGGTTTTAAAGTTTTCAGTGTACAAGTCTTTTACCTCATTGGTTAGGTTTATTCCTAAGTATTTTATTCTTCTTAATGCTATTATAAATAAAATTGCCTTTTTTATTTGAGACAGTTTCGCTCTGTTGCCCAGGTTGGAGTGCAGTGGTGCAGTTTCTGCTCACTGCAACCTCCCTCTCCCAGGTTCAAGTGATTCTCCTGCCTCAGTCTCCTGAGTAGCTGGGATTACAGGCACCTTCCACCACACCTGGCTAATTTTTGTATTTTTAGTAGAGACAGAATTTCACCATGTTGGCTAGGCTGGACTCAAACTCCTGACCTTGTGATCCGCTCACCTTGACTTCCTAAAGTACTGGGATTACAGGTGTGAGCCACTGCACCCAGCCATTAAATTGCTTTCTTAATTTCCTTTTCAAATGATTCATTGTTTTTCCCAAGTTTTTTTTTTTAATATGGCAGGAGCATAGTGGGCAAATTATCCACTTACATTTCTTTTATCAATAAAATAATATAATCATAGAAACTTACCAAATTTCTCTCCCCATATTTTACTCCAAAAAATGTTACTTTCTCCCACAATATAAAATACTATTTTCACCTTGATGATAGAGTTTGTGTTTGTTTTTTAGTGTATTGCTTTTTATAAAATTTTTATTATAAACATTTTTAAACACATAAATGTAAGGAGATAATGGTGTAATTATCTGCCATATAGCCAATATCTGGATTTAATTCTTCTTTATGTTTTACTAGATTTGCTTCATCTAATTTTTACCTCAGTATTTAATATTAAGTATCTAATATTTGCCTAAGTATTAATAATAAGCTACAATGACATTTTACCTCATCATATTTTCATATGCATGTCTAAAAAAGAAGAATATTTTCTTACATAATCACTATCTTAGCTTGTTCAGACTGCTATGACAAAATACCAGTGGCTGGGCACAGTCGTTCGTACCTGTAATCACAGTACTTCGAAAGGCCGAGGTGGGAGGATCGTTGGAGCCCAGAAGGTAGAGGCTGCAGTGAGCCATATTTGCACCACTGCACACCAGCCGGGGCAACAGAAAGAGACCCTATCTCAAAAAAAAAAAACATAAACTGGGTAGCTTATAAACAACGAAACTTATTTCTCACAGTTCTGAAGGCTGGGAGATGCACAGTGCGCCATCGTGCTGAGGACCCTCTTCTGGGTTGCAGTATGACAACTCCTTGTTTTTTCCTCACGTGGTGGAAGAGCCAAGGAGTTCTCTGGAGTCTCTTTTATTAGATAGAGCACTGATTCCATTCATTAGGGCAGAGCCCTTACGACACAATCATTTGCTAAAGGCCCCACCTTCTAATGAATTCTGGGGGTGACACAAACATTCAGACCATAACAGCAGCTATATCATTATCATATCTAACAAAATGAACAATCATTCTTTTATATTACCTAGTACCCAATCCGTGTTCTACTTTCCCGGGTTGTGGCCAAAATATTTTGCAGTTGGTCCATTTGTGCCAAGATCCATGAGAGCACTACACATTTCATCCTGTTCAGCATTGGTGCACTAAATTTAGCAACATGTCTGGACAAGGCTGCATTAGCCTGGGGAAGCAGAGAGGACATAGAAAGCTGTGTTCCTGCCTGAGAGTCTGGGACCTTAACAACGTGGCATATCATCAACTCTGGGAGTGATGAGGTGCTCCTGGCCCTAGTGCAGAAGTCTGGAGCTGGAAAAACAATTCGGCTTCCAGAAGACCTGATGGAATTCTCACCCGATCAGATGTTACCATCTGACACTGTGTGGCTCTGGGAATAACTGTAGTGGACAGGTTTACACCCCTACGTGGTCCAGTTAGTATTCCTAATCTCTTTGCAGTGAATTCTGACTATGCCAACTTCCTTCCCCATTCATGATATAAGTGAACGTTACTAACTTACCCATAAGTGTTTGTTTCTGGACTTTCTGCCAATCTGAGCCCTTCGTGTCTTTTGTCAGTTCTATTGATAGTCACTTGTCTTCCTGGAAGAGTTTCCCAAATTTGAAACATTTGCCATCTTGTCGTAAAGGAAAACTATGTAACTCATCTTTAAAGAACCTGGCCACAAATAATCAGTGAACTTCCTGTGCAGGTAAAAGATTTTCATCGCCATCCTTATAAAATGCCCCTATAAAGCAAGCTACATTAATGGAGCATCTCTGTCTTTTATTTTATTTCGTTTTATTTGAATTTTTTTAACTTAAATCTTTTTTAGTTTTATGGGGGAAGGGGTGCAGAGCTTCCATGCCCTCCCTGGGTGAGCCACTTCCAGGAATCTCCACATGTTCAGATATCCAGAAGCTCAGCATCTCTGGCTTTGACCTCTTTGCTGTAACACCTGGCCTATGAAACAATGGTGGATATGTTCTTTATGGGAAATTCAATACGCTCACTGCAAAGTCCTTTCTGTTCCCCTCCCAAATCAAAGCAGACGACTCTTGGTAGTGTTTTTGCATTTCACTTTTCATCAAACACTGTTTTTTCTTTTTTCTTTTTTTTGTTTTTTCTAACCACTAGATGATGTGGAACATCAAACACTTTTTTCTTCATAAGTCATTATTATTGAGACTATATCTTATCTAGTTCATCTTTCCTTTCATGGCTTATTAAAAAGTAGTTCTTTCAATTTATGACTGACACAGTCTAACAAGCACTATGAGCTAGGATGTGTTACAAGCATCTGTACTTTTATCAACCTGTATTGCAAATTTACCAGCAGTGTAATTTGTTTTAATATTTTCCAAATCTTTGGCAATATTTTCTATGTTTCTTCCACTTTTTGACCAGCAGGGACTGCACTTTAATCTTGCCACTATATTGCCTCCAGATATTCTTTCCATTGTTTTTATTCCAGCAGAATGAGACTTTTATGTCTCATATGTGCTTTTCATCTTTTACTCTTACATAAGGAATCTCAAAAGAGGCTTTCTAAGTATTTATCATTAAGTCCAATAGAATTTTGTAACGGTCTGAATAAGGTTTATCATAACTCTTAAAATAAAGCAATAAAAAACAGGAGTTTTTCATCCTTGGGATGCTTTTTTTTTCTTTTTCTTTTTAAATGGAGTCTCACTCTGTCACCCAGGCTGGAGTGCAGTGATGTAATCTCAGCTCACTTCAACCTCTGCCTCCCAGGTTCAAGTTACCCTTGTGCCTCAGCTTCCTAAGTAGCTGGGACTACTAGTGTGCACCACCACATCTGGCTAACTTTTTTATTTTTAGTAGAGATGGGGTTTCGCCTTGTTGGCCAGGCTGGTCTCAAACTCTGGCCTCAAGTGATCTGCCCACCTTGGCCTCCCAAAGTGCTGGGATTATAGGCATGAGTCACTGTATCCGGTCTAGGATGCTTTTGTTTTTTTTAAGAAAAAAGGTCCTATTAATCATATTAACTTTATGTTGAATTGAACTGTATTGAATTTCTAATTTTATATCAAAATATAGCTAAATATTGTCAACTCCATATGATTCAGCCTAATACTATTTGATTTCTTGATTTCTTAATACATACACACCTAAGGCAAGGTTTAAAACTAGTAAGAGTAGCTTTAGAGCCATAGCCAGAAAGAATTCTTAATTCTTAATCGTTTTGAATTTTTTTTAACCAATCGTTGGTCAGCACTGATTAGACCGGCATTGTTTTTAATCTTATGTTTACTAATACTAGCAATAGAAACTATCAGTTGCCCCATGTTCTTGTAGAGTTGTTTGACTCGCCTCATTAGTCTCTTCAGTCTGTGAGTTCTTTGCAGCACTTTTTAAAGCCACTTGTTCATTTGGAGAGTATAACTCATAAATCTACTTGGCAGGTACATTTAAATCACAGAAAGGGTATGAGGATGCCACAAGCAGCACCCTTCTTCTTGGGGAGCACCCTCTCTTTCCTTGGGATCCCACACTCCATGGGAGCCTCATAACCCGTAACCCAGCAAGGATGTCAATGTCTATTGATACATGCAATATTAACAAAGCTTTAAATACAAATTAAAGAGCCCTAGCTATTACATTTTATTTCTGCCCTCCAGCATGGGCACTTCTTTTTAGGAGGTCACTGTTCTAGGTTGGGCGTAGTGGCTCAAGCCTGTAATCCCAGCACTTTGAGAGGCCAAGGTGGGTGGATCACTTGAACTCAGGAGTTCGAGACCAGCCTAGGCAACATAGCGAAACCCTGTCTCTTCCTAAAATACAAAAATTAGCTGGGCATGGTGGTATGCACCTGTGGTCCCAGCTACTCAGGAGACTGAGGTGGGAGGATCACTTGAGCCCAGGAGGTGAAGGCTGCAGTGAGCTGAGATCACATCACTGCACTCCAGCCCAGGTGACAGAGGGAGACCCCATCTCAAAAGGAAAAGAGAGAGAGAGAGAGAGAGATCACTGTTCATTATGACTGTGGGTGTGTCCTCTACAATAGGCTGCCATCACTCTCCAGCCCCACTAGCAACTCATCAGACCCAGCCTGTGGTTGATGCCCAGCCTCTCTTGAAAGTCACGTTCACAAGAAGCCACCTTCGCTGTCTATTCTTCCCTAATCTGCCCTTACCCCACATTCTGTATTCTTAACCTAACACACTACACTCCTGTGGAGTCTCAGGTGCAGCACGTGCACACATTGCATTAGTAAGAACTGGCCTTCAGTCTGGCAAGGGAGGAAACTAATTTCTAAACTGGAAAGCACCACACAGGCACTGGAGCAGTGTTCTTTACAGGTCCAGCCCAGAACTAATGGATCCAAGTCTCTGGGTCATGCCCTGGACATCTATATCTTTACCTCCCTTTCTACTTACTGTGCACAGTTATGCATATTTAAATTTCAGAACTTCAGAATTAGACCTCACATCACCTGTCTACTCTTATTTTGGGAAATTTCTGACAATGCTATATGATGTCAGCGAGTACTCTCTTTATTAAGAGTGAACTTAAAGGCACATGATCAGCACTGCACTTGTTGAACGAATAATTCCTCTGGGCTTCTGGGGAAAATATAACTTTTTGGGATAGTTGGTTGGGGAAAAAAATCTACCTTGAGTCTGGTGTTGAAGATTGTAGAATTTCAATTAAGAATTGAGTATTGGAATAACAAAGGGGGAAAGACCTGAAGTCGGGAAAGATTTGTGGTCTTAGTCTTCTGGTTCTCAAAGAGCTGGAAGGATTCTATTTTTTAAAGAAATCAAAATTATTGAGAAAATGTTCTGAACTGTGGATTTATGTCCACTCTCACTAGTTTCGAACTTGCCTTAGGTGAAAGTGTTTTGAGAAATTAAATGATTGCATCATACGTAGTCATATGGGTCCACAGAGGAGGCTTTTTGTGGAGTGCTTGTTTGTCTCTAGACATGGTTTTGAGCAAAGCATCTATGCAGTGCCTCAAACAGAGGAAGAAAAAGCTTCTGATGGAATGTGGGGCCCCAGGACGGCTTAGTGCTGGTGGCTTCAGGCAACAGTCCAGACACAGCCAGCCAGGACATGGAAAGGCTAGGCTTGATTTTTTTCTAAATAAGTCCTACAGAGATGTTGGAAGCAGTGCTGCAATAAAAAATAATTAGCATAAAGAACTTTAACAACAAACACTCATGAACTCCCTGAATAGGAGAAGAAACAGAGGAAGGAAATGAGGAATCGGGGGACACAGGCCTCGCCGTTATGATCAACCCCACTCACTGCAGAGACTGTCTGTCTACACAGCAGGCAGTGCTGGGCTGAGATTCCTCCAAGAACACTACTTACTGAGCTCCCCTTGACTTTCATTGACCAGGTTGAGGTTCATGAGACATGGAGCATACTCTGCTCCTTCAGCAATGGCTCTGGTGATTTGAAATCCTCTCCTGCTTGTCATTCTAAACTGAATGTGTGACAAAGAAATCCAGATGGAGATGGCTGGATATGGTGCACAAACAATTCAGGTCAACCCATAAGTTCCCTCCCCTGGGCTAAAGTGAAATGGGACCAAGGCATGTACTTGCCTTAAGGCTAGAACAGATAATCCATAAAGATGGGTACTGTTGGAAACAGATGCTTGGTGCTGCAAAGAAAAATCAGCACTGAGACAAAGGATCTTCTAGCAGGGCAATTTTTACTTCTTACAGAAAGGGTGCTCTTGTTAGCTATCTTGCTATGAGAGTACAATGAACAAAGGAAAAGCAGACATATTTATCTTTAATGCATTTGGGGTCATCTTAACCACTGTGTCTGATCTCTGTTGGTTGGAGCTAGACTTCACAATCCAAACTAAAACTTGATTGGCTAACAACTTAAAACTTTTCTAAGCAGACAAAAGCAATGGAGAACAAAAAGGAAGTCTAGATAAGGCAGAGGCATAGGCTGCGAGCTGGGACATGCCTGTGAGCATATCTAACACAGATATCTTGGTTAAAGTACAAGGACATAGGATGTACTATGTGCTTGTGGGCATGTATAACAGCTACATAGGATAGGGCTTAATAAAGAGCTACTAGCAAGAAGGCTTTGAAGAAAGTTAGTCTTTAAAACAAACTATTATTTCTAACACTTATGATTTATTCTTTAACAAGAAAGGAAATTTTGAAGAGGAATTTTCTACTTCCTACAGGCACTTAGCAGGGGCTGTATTAGTTTCCTAGGGCTGCCATAACAAAGCACCACAGGCTGGATGGCTTACATCAGAAATGTACTGTCTCACAGTTCTAGAGGCTGGAAATCTGAAATTGAGGTGTGAACAGGGCCACGTTCCCTCTGAAAACCTGTAGGGAAGAATTCTTCCTTGCCCCTTCCAGCTCCCGGTGTTGCTGGCAATCCTTAGTGTTCCTCAGCTCATAGATGTCACTCTAATCTCTGCTTCTGTCTTCACATGGCTGTCTTTCTCTGTGTCTGCCTCTCTTCTTCTTATAAGGACACTAGTTATGTTGGAATAGGGCTCCCCCTACTCTAGCATGACCTCATCCTAATTACAGCTGCAATGACCCTATTTTCAAATAAGGTCACAGTCTAAGGTTCCAGGTGGTAGGACTTCAACTTACCTTTTTGGAGAAAACAATTCAACCCAGCATAGGGCATAAGGAGTATCTGTTGGAGGAATGACAAAAGGTCGTTCCAGCACTGGCGTTCTCTGTCTCTATAAATGAGACAACCCAACAAGAAGTGCTGTGAAAGCTAGAAGCTACACTTGCAGGAGCATGTGTCCCATGACTGTCCATGGGGACAAGGTCGACTGGTAATATCATTCTGGCTTCTGGCTCTGCCATCAGATTTTGCTTCAATCAGACCCAGACAGGCTGGGTCCTGACTACTATTCAATCAATGTATATAATTACATTCTCTAGCCACAGGAGAGCTCTGTTCAAGAATATTTCTTCTGGCTGGGTGTGGTGGCTTACACCTGTAATCCTAACAGTTTGGGAGGCTCAGGTTTATGCCGCAGGGAGGCAGGCTTTGTTTGGCTAAGGATTACATATTTGAGAGCTCCCACATTCAGGGTGCTTTGAGTAACGGGCAAGAAATGCTATTAAACCAGGCATGCTTGTTGTCTTCTGTTTATGAAAGATCTTGGCTTTATAATGGTGTCTGGGGATATAAAACGTCATTGATGGGCAAATGTTTTACAATGACACAATCTTATCCAAAGATTTATTGATGGTTGGATTATGATGGAGAAGTGCTCAAATAGCTATTGCTTTCTGCTATATTGTATGGGGGCGGGGAAGATATATTGCTATGATTTACTATCCTCTCCCCTGCAATTGACAGAGTTGCTTTTTGTTAAGGAATGGCTGGGCCCTTGTTAAACCATTAGGTGACGCTGTCTCTGCGGTAAAGCAGGGCAATGAGATAGCTACATAGTTAAAATTATTTCGTCACAGCATTACATAGTTACTGTGCTGTTAATCCATGATTGAGGCCATCTCTAAACTAAAAGTAATGTCCCAGTTGTCTAAGCCGATGCACAGGACAGGAAAAAGCAAGGTCTACCATAACCACAATGAGAGAGTGGTGGAGTCCAACAGGACTTACATGGCTTATGGTGGTTTCTTCAGGGGATGGAGGCTTCAGGATGGGGAGCCCAGGTCTCAGGTCTACTGACCTTTTAACAGCATCCTACCCTTCGATCGCCACCCCCAGCTGGCAGAGCATATTAGTAGTTTGAACAATAGAGCCACACTGAGGTTGAAAGAAAGGCAGCTGGGAGAAGAGGTAGTTTGCTCAAACTAACTGTGCCAATAATCATGCAAGCAGGAGGAAAGACAATATTTTTTGATACAGCTTTCTATTTATAAAAGAAAGATCTATCAGTGAAACACCATGAAAACACACATATAGTATTTTTCCAAACATTTCAAATCACCCCTCCTCTCGATGTGCCTGTTTTGAATATGGTCTACTCTCCTAGTATTTATGTATGTATGATTTTATATGTAAGTCATTAACATGTATGTGTAAAATAAGCATGGGTATTTATAATTTACATCTGCCTATATAATTCAACAAAATGAGGACCTCCTGTACATTCTGCCTTGCAGTCTGCAATCTATTGCAGTCAATATTATGTTATTGAGTCAATATTATTTAGAACCTGACTATAGGACTCTGAAGCAATCCACCATATGGTCACACCTGGGATACAGCTAGATGATCAGATCACACTGAAGCAGGAACTGTACCACAGAGCTGGTCCCACCTTAAGGCAGGACCAGCTTTGATCGCCTAGCTGCATCCCAGGTGCCTTAGTCCATTTTCTGTTGTTTGGAACGGAATACCTGTTATTTCTGTAAGTTATAAAGAAAAGGAATTTATTTCCAACAGTTATGGAACCTGAGAAGTCCAAGGTGAAGGGGCTGCATATGGTGAGGGCCTTCTTGTTGGTGGGGACTCTGCAGAGTTCTGAGGTGGTTCAGGGTGTCACATGGTGAGGAGCTGAGTGTGCTGTCCCAGGTCTCTCTTCCTCTTCTTATAAAGCCACCAGTCTCACTCCCATGATAACTCATTGATCCACTAACCCATTAATCCATGAATGTGTTAATCCATTCATGAGGGCCGAGCCCTCATGATCCACACACCTCTTAAAGACCCCACCGCTCAATACTGCCACACTGGGGGTTAAATGTCAACACGAGTTTTGGAGGGGACAAACATTCAAACCATAGCTCCAGGGTTGGATGTTTCGGTGGACAGATTTACAATTAGCTGTTTTATTTTGTTTTGCTTCCTTATCTTTGAGGCAAAGAGTTGGACTGCAGTGGCCAAAACAGAGATGAAGACTGAGAAGGAAGGCAAAAATCTTTCTGGTTTGTCCTCCTCCTCTACGTCCCCCTGTCCCCCACAGTGCCTTCTATTCCCTCAGCTCCACACAGAGCCCACAGTCCTTGAGTTAATCAGAAATGCTTGAGGAGCATGGAGTGATGGTAGTAGATTACATCTCTCAAGGCTCCACAGAGCATGATGTTCATGGGATTATGAAATGCATTATTTATTTCAAATACAGCTTGCCTCCAGGCAGGCAATTCAGCCTTTCCACAGTCTGTCCATGCTACTAGTCTAGTCAAGGATGTGAAAGCTAACATTTGTATGCTGGATATTCAAGAAAAATTCTACATTCAAGTGTATGCTTGGGGTTGATCGGCAATTTGAGGCTGTATATGCCATTTTTAAAAATAAGACCCAGGGTTCTCATCTTCTTCCTTTTAGAAAATTTCCAGGAAAAAGGAACATTATTCTTTCATACAATTTGTCTGTTTCTTTGCTTGTTGTCACTCATGTGGCCAACAGAGAATGCGTCATACCCGATGCTCTGTGAATAAAAAGCAATTTCCAGCTGTGGTATGAAGCCTTCAGGATGGACTTTGAGCTCATAGAGTCCAGTGTGACAAAGAAAATACATTTGTTAACTGCTTGCAGTTTGTGCAGTAGCTCAAACACAAACAGGCACATGTGCAGGGGAGACCTATTGTTTTGCTTGTCTTCGAGTCTTGAGGGGTAGGGTTGGTCAAGAAGGTGAAGATCCCCATGTGAATAGCTTAGGTGAGAGAGGTAAGGATAAACGAGAGTTAAATTGCACTCCATAATAATGTTGGCATTGCCTCCTGGGGCTTGGGGGAAACGTGGAGACTGTGGAAGGGGAAGTGTGAGGAAACGGGTCCTAGCCATATGGTGGAAAGAGGGGTCCGTAGGAGGACATGTGCGGCAATGGGAAGGGAGGATGGAGGCCAGCACTCCACCCATCCAGTGAAAGAGAACCCACCAAGCAAATGCATGAGGTGCTTTCAGCTGCCCAGAGGCAGCAGGCTCTGTGCCTGCTGAGAAGGAAAAGTCAAGGTCCCCAGAAGTTGAGCCTGAGGCAGGGATTTGAGTACAAGTAGATTAATTAGGGAAGTGATCCCAGGAAACACTGGGAAGGGGTGAGATCAATCAGGAAGCTGTTACCATAAGCCAGGGGTGAGGTTATGGTGGCACACTGCAAGGTGGTAGCAAGAAAGGGAATGAGATCAGATGAGAAGTGCATCATTTGTAAGAGAATACATAAGTAAAACAGGCATTTGTTCCCAAAGTGATGTTACACAGATCCATGTCATAAAAACCTGAATGGCAAGAAGAGAGCCAGGCACGGACACTGCTAGTATGAGATGTGACCTCAGAGAGGCAAGGAGGGGGGTGCCCAGCTTGGCCAATGCCTTACTCCTTCCTCCCATTCCTGTGCTTATGGTAAAGACCCTCTTTGAACTGTCACTGTTTTCCCCATGAAGTGCTGATATGGTTTGCAGTGTGTCCTCTCCAAATCTCGTGTTGAAGTATGATTCCCCATGTTAAAGGTGGGGCCAAGTGGGGGGTGACTGGATCATGGGGGTGGATCCCTCATGAATGCCTTGGTGCCATTCCCAGGGGTGATGAGTGAGCTCTTGCCAGTTGTTTCCAGGAGATCTGGTTGTTTAAAAGGCTCTGGAAGCTCCTCCTTCTCTCTCTTGCTCCCTCTCACCACGTGACACTGCCTGCTCTCCCTTACCTTCTACCATGATCAGAAGCTTCCTGAAGCCCTCAGCAGAAGCAGATGCTGGTGCCATGCTTCTTGTACAGTCTGTAGAACAGTGAGCCACATAAACCTCTTTTCATCATAAATTACCCAGTCTCAAGTACTCCTTTATAGCAATGCAAACAGACTAACACAAGTGTCCATGCCTGTAAGATGCCCACAGCTAGAGCTTGGATTGCAATTTTTTGAGCCAACTAAATCTATGTTCACTGGATACTGAATTGCAGGGGGTTCCGAAGTCAGCATTGCCTCGTTTACTTCCACACACCTTCCAAAGCTAGTTAGTGTCATGGTCTTTGAGACCCAACTGGTGGGCCTGAGTTTCCCTCTGCCCCTTTCGGTAGAGTGGGGGTGAGCTGTTATTTGGTGCTTGCTATTACTATTTTTTTTTTTAACCAAAAGCTGTTCTTAAAGATGACTGATGTGACTTTCCACTTAGTCCTTTGCAGCTTAATCGTTAATGCCCTCAGAAGGTCCAGTCTGTATTTGAACTGATTTGGGAAAAAATCTGGCAGCTCCTAGAACTAACTAAGACACATCTTCATATCCATGTGGATGCAAATGCAGTGCCTTTATTGTGCCCAGTGTTTGACGAAATGACAAACTATGGAGATAAATCATTCTTTTCTAAACTTACCTTTCCTGTTTGGCACTCCATTAATGCATATGGCAACTTTGTCCAAATGATAAAAGGATAGACCCTCCAGACGTGGCTCCTTGCAGGACACAGGACAGGTGAGTGAGCTGGCTGCATTTTGGCCTCCATGGCCCCAGTCCCCAGCTCCCAGATGCCTTGTGTAACATGGGATCTGCACCACAGCATCCAGCAGGCTGAGCCTACACAAGGCAGGTATCAATAAATTAAAGCTAGCCAATTATCCAGATACCTTATCATGCATTCCTGAAAAACATCTGCCACCGCCATACATATAATTTCATATATATATGAAATTCATGTAATATTTTGGCTGGGTGTGGTGGCTCATGCC